>KV002610.1:0-11067 GCA_001598015.1 Dorcoceras hygrometricum
GTTTTCGCAATCAGGTGTTGTTCGATTGAAACCAGCTGGTAGTAGATGCGTGTGTTGAAGTCATCAAATTTTCCTAAGTTTTGGAATCAGCAGTTGAGATGCTATCAGCTGTCGAGAGAGAGATATTTGTTTGGGTTTTGCATCAGTCGATGAGCGATCGCGTCAGCTGTTGGTATTTCAGCTGTTGCGTTTTGGTAGGAAGCAGCAGCAATACTGACGTGGATTTCAGTCGTTGGTGTTTTAGTTGCGATGGTCAGCAGAGAGCGCTGAGGGACTCTGAAGCGAAGACATTTTGTGAACAGGAACCAGCTGTTGGTTTCGCTAGCGTGTTTCTTAGTGGGTATCAAAACTACATCGTTTAGTTAATTTGGAACGACGGCGTTTTGGATTAGCGCTAGGAGATTCAGCAGTTGGTGTGTTAGCGCGTATTTCAGCTGTTGCGAGAGATCAGTTGTTGCATTGTTTTATTCAGCTGCTGGTTTGTTGATCAGCAGTTGGTAGCGAGGTGACGTGTCCCTCTGCGACGTCGTTTGGTTAAGTTGGTGCGATGTCGTTTAGCCTTAGAGTTGTTTGAGAGATTCAGCTGTTGGTTCGATCAGCAGTTGGTTGCAATAACAGCGATGACAACTGTTTTTGTTGGTGGAATCTGTTCCTGTTTCTATCAGCTGTTGAGAAGCGTATTTAATAGAAGACTTGGTCTTCGAATTAGTATGAGATCCCATTCTTAGAATATTTTCCCCGATTATCGTTCTCTGTCTCGAACCCTAAGCACTGTTCACCATAGCTTTTCTCCGATGATTCCCGTCGTTTTCGGTCGTTGTTTTGAAGGATTGAGGTAGCGTTGTACTCCTCTCATGAAGGTGCTTCATCCTATACCATTTTTGGAGGTTGTAGTTGGCTGGAAGCAGAATCGCAAAGCAACTCCAGTGTTCGTGTGTTAGCGTCGTTCAGGTAGTGCTTCGATTTAATGATAAGATCTTACCTTAGGCTTTGATTTGAGCTTCCTGTTGAGTTAGGAAGGTAGGATTATCTCTTGTTGAGTGTAGCTCCCAGTTTGTGATTCTGTGTTAGCATCCCTGAGAATTATGCGCGTTGTTTAGTAGGTTTCAGACCAGATTTCTCGGGACCCCTTTTGTGGTAATTGTTGCACAAAATATCGAGGTACGGATTTGAGCTTGTTATAGCTTAGAATTGCGTGGGATTTAATGTGAGGTTGCAGGTATGCAATTGCTGTGTATTCTGTTTTGTCGACTGTTTGCATACATGCCTTATTCACGCTCAATTCAGCTATCTGTTGTATCGTATCTTGTTGTATTGTTGTTGTTCTGTTCTTACCAGGATGCGAGGGCGAGCGGCAATACCGCACTCTCATCTCCCTACTGGGATCTGTTAGCCCTCATGCCCGAGTGGTTAACTACCACAGTTCATGGGATGGGCAACGGAAGGTTGAGCTGTTTGATGCATATGGTATTCGGGTGTGGTGTAAAGACGAGCGGGTAATTCCTGTATGCTTGTACACACACCAGTGGCCACCATTCGTTGCAGATTCTGTTGAGCTGTGCTTGAGTTCCTTGGCTCCCTTCTTCAATTGAAGCCTTCAGCTGTTGTTCAGTGTCTCATGCATAGCATATGCATTTTATCTTATGCTATTTCTTAGCTGTTTCAGTTGCTCTCCGTACTGGGGTTTGACCACATGTCCCTCTAGGGCTTGGTTTGTTTTGTTTGCCTATTCGTTATTCAGGTTTCCCAGGTTACTCAGCTAGTCGTGGAGTTGGCCCGGCTGGAGGTGCCCCAGGAAGTGGTTAGAGTGTCCCAGTTATGTATAATATTTATATGCACTGGTATCACTACGGGTGGGATGTCCCGGGTGATGCTTAGATCTATATAGTTGGCAGTCTATCAGTACTTGTGTGGTATTTGGCCGTTGGGCAGTACTTGTATTGTTTGCATTGTACTGTTGTGGATTTATAAAACTGTGATTATTTTGAGTATTTCCATATTTTAAATTATGTTATCTTTCTGTCAGGCCAAAAGCAAAAATTTTAATCACTTTTTAGTTGCTTCCGCTAGTGTTTGCGTGGTTTAACTCTGAGTTGTGCACGAGGCCTGACATTTTTGGTATCAGAGCTTAAGCTGGGATAAGCTCGATTTCTTTGATCACACTTGAGTCTAGGCACAGTGTCGTGTGTTGCTTGTGCTTGACTATGTGATTATGTGCTGCATATTTTTGTCTTATGTGATTCTATGTTGTACTTGTTCTGTGTTACCTTATCCTGTTTAGTGCCTTCGTAGATGTCGCCTAGACGTATGGGTAGAGGTAGAGGGCAGTTTCAGGACGAGTCTGGAGGTCAGAACGAGGATCAGCATAGTTTCCCTTCCCGTGGTCGCGGTAGGCGAGTGGAGGATGAAGTTGACGACTTGACAACCCGTGTGGAGAGCATGGAGATTGTGATGGCTAGGTTCCAAAGGATGAGTCCCCAGATTTTCAACGGTGACGAGTCTAGCGAGGATGCGGATTCGTGGCTATGGTACATCACTGGTTTTTTCGACCGTGTTCAGTACGACGATGTGCTTCGGTTGAGTTTGGTGACTTTCCAGCTGAGGAAGAGTGGGGAGCGTTGGTGGCGTGGCGCTTCGAGGACGCTAGAGGAGACCAGTGTGGAGATTACTTGGGATAGTTTCTGCGTAGCCTTTCGGCAGGAGTACGTCCCGGAGTCGTACGGGAACGCTCATGAGCGAGAGTTCGATCATTTGGAGCAAGGTACGATGTATGTGCGAGAGTATGCTCGATTGTTTTCTTCTCTTTTGGCGTATGTCCCGCATGTTGCTGGCCAGGAGAGGGCCAAGAGGACCAAGTTTCTTGAGGGTTTGAACGAAGAGCTGTATTCGATGGTGCTGACGAGCAAACCGAAGAGTTATGACGAAGCTGTGGATAGCGCTATTGATATCGAGGAAGGTCTACGGAACCGAAGGTCGCGTGCTAGGCCTCAGGGTGGTCGTCCCGCTGTTCAGGGAGCACAGTCTTCGCAGTCTTCCCAGTCTGCCCATCAACCCCAGCAGCAGCAGCAGTTGGCTCAGCAGTCTGGCCGCCAGAGGTTCCGACCTCGTGGCCATCAGTTTAAGAAGAAGTCTGGTTTTGGTTCTTCTGGTTCTGGTAGCTATAGTAGCAGTGGTTCTAGGGCAGAGTTTTGTGGATACTGTGGAGGCAAGCATACGTCGACTCAGTGCGTTGGTGTGCAGGGCTCTTGTAATATCTATGGTCAGTATGGGAATTTCGCGAGGGTGTGTCCGTCGGTTGGATCGCAGCAAGCCACAGCCCCATCTCAGGGTCGAGGAGGATCGTCTAGGGGTCGTTCCCCGTAGTTTCCGCAACCCAGGATAGGAGAGACACCGTTTAGGCCGTTCCAGCAGCCTAGTCTGTCTCGTTTCGGACAGTCGTCTCAGCAGTTTTTCTCTGGATCTCAGCATGCTCAGGCGAACGTCATTACTAGGGAGCAAGCGGAGGAGACACCGAGCAGGGTGATTGCAGGTACATGCCTTGTCTTTGATTTTCCTGCACGAGTGATGTTTGAAACTGGCGCATCGCATTCATTTATTTCTGATGTATTTGTGGTTGAGCATGGTCTGCCTACCATTTCTTTGCACGATGTTGTTTCTGTTTCTACCCCTGGCGGCGTGAGCTTGTACTCCCAGGAAGTTTTTTTGGATGGAGTTCTGAGGTTTGGTGAGCATGTGTTGATAGCGAATTTGATTCGTTTGATGTTGTGGGATTTCGACTCCATAGGGGGAATGGACGTGTTTTCCAGCCATAGGGCCTCTGTGGACTGTTTCCATGGTATTGTGCGTTTTAGGCCTCAGTCCGGCGAGAAATTGAATTTCTACGGTGCTGATTCTCAGTCGAAGATTCCGTTGATCTCTGCGATGGAGATGTTCAACTTGTTGTCGGCTCAAGGTGCAATTGGATGATTTGCTAGAGAAAGGTTTTATCAGACCTAACATGTCGCCGTGGGGTGCGCCTATTTTGTTTGTCAAGAAGAAGGATGGCCCAATGATAATGTGCATTGACTTCCGTCAGCTGAACAAAGTTACTGTTAAGAATAAGTACCCGTTGCCGAGGATCGACGACATGTTTGACCAGTTGCAAGGTTCTGCTGTATATTCGAAGATCGAACTACTTTCAGGGTACCATCAGCTGAGAGTTAGAGATCAAGATGTCGCGAAGACTGCTTTTCGTACTAGGTACGGGCATTTTGAGTCTCTAGTGATGCCTTTTGGATTGACAAATGCTCATGCAGTCTTCATGGATTTGATGAACCGAGTTTTCCGAGAGTTTATAGATCAGTTCGTGATAGTATTCATCGACGACATCTTGGTGTATTCGAAGACTCCTTTGGAGCATAAGGAGCATTTTAGAGTTGTTCTTCAGACGTTGAGGGACTCGCAGCTGTATGCTAAATTTTCTAAGTGTGAGTTCTGGCTAGATCGCGTCGTGTTTTTTGGTCATGTGATTTAAGCGGATGGCATTTCTGTGGATCCCAGTAAGGTAGATGTTGTTTTAAACTGGGAGCGACCTAGGAATGTGTCTGAGGTTCGTAGTTTCTTGGGTCTGGCTGGCTATTATAGTCGTTTTATAGAGCGTTTCTCTAGTATAGCTAGGCCGATGACTCAGCTGACTCAGAAAGACAAGCGGTTCGTTTGGACTGAGCAATGCGAGAATGCTTTTCAATTGCTCAAGGAGAAGTTGACTACTGCGCCTGTGTTGGCTTTGCCGTCTGGTTCAGGTGGTTACTTCGTTTGTTCTGATGCTTCGCTCAATGGATTGGGCTGTGTGTTGATGCAGCATGGTCGAGTCATTGCGTATGCTTCACGGCAGCTGAAACCGCATGAGACTCGTTATCCTGTTCATGATCTGGAGCTAGCAGTTGTGGTCTTTGCATTGAAGATCTGGCGTCACTACCTGTATGGCGAGCAGTTTGTGGTGTACTCGGACCACAAGAGTTTGCAGTATCTGTTTTCGCAGCCTGACTTGAATATGAGACAATGTAGGTGGATAGAGCTGCTGAAGGATTTTGATTGTGAGATCAAGTACCAGGCTAGGAAAGCAAACGTAGTTGCTGATACTTTGAGCAGGAATGCTCCGGAAAAGATTCTTGCATCGCTATATATTTCTAAGGATTGTGAGAACCTCAGCACTACTAGTTGGAGGTTTTACCCAGCTGAGGATTATGTTGTGGTTTCTTCTTTTCAAGTGGAGCCACAAATTGTTTCGAACATTAGAGCCGCTCAAAGGACAGATCCTTCCATACACGAGTTGAAGTTTAGGGTCAGGGCTGGACAGCTTGATGACTATTCTGTTTCGTCTGATGATTGTTTGCGTTTCCATGGTCGGTTGGTTGTGCCCAACTTGATTGATCTTCGGGAGGAGATTCTTAGAGAAGCGCACTGCAGTAGACATAGTGTTCATCCTGGTGCACGGAAGATGTACCATGCGTTGAAGCCGCACTTCTGGTGGGCTGGTTTGAAGAGTGACGTTGCTGGATTTGTCGCTCGTTGCTTGAACTGTCAGATGGTTAAGACTAAAAGGATGAGACCTGGTGGACTATTGCAGAGTTTGGAAGTTCCCCAATGGAATTGGGAGCACATAGCGATGGATTTTGTGACGCATTTGCCTCGTTCCAGCAGAGGTTGCGATGCGATTTGGGTTGTTATCGACAGATTGTCGAATTTTGCACACTTTATTCCCTATGGTATGACGTTTTCGTTGAAGAAAATGGCGAAACTGTACGTTGATTTTGTGGTGAGACTGCATGGCGTGCCCGTTTCAACTGTTTCAGACCAAGATCCAAGATTTACTTCCAGGTTTTGGAAGAGTTTGCAAACAGCTTTAGGTACCAGATTGACTATGAGTACAGCGTATCACCCCCAAACCGATGGTCAATCTGAGAGAACTATCTAGACGTTGGAGGATATGTTGAGAGCTGTTGCGATGGATTTTGGTGGTAGCTGGCAAGACGCGTTGTCTTTGGTTGAGTTTTCTTACAATAACAGCTATCAAATGACGATTGGTATGGCGTCGTTCGAGGCTTTGTATGGCAGAAAGTGCAGATCGCCAGTATGTTGGGAAGAAGTGGGGGAGAAGCAGCTGTCTTCCACAGAGTTTGTGCAGCAGATGAAAGATCATGTGGGTCTGATTCGACAGCGGATGAAAGTTGCCCAGGATCACCAAGCCAGATATGCTAATAAGAGGCGTCGACCAGGATCACCAAGCCAGTTATGCTAATAAGAGGCGTCGACCTCTAGAGTTTCAGGTTGGTGATCAGGTGTTCCTTAAAATTTCTCCTTTCCAAAGTGTTATGCGCTTTGGTCACAAGGGAATGTTATCCCCTCGTTATGTTGGACCGTATGAGATTGTTGAGAGGATTGACCCTTTGGCGTATCGGCTGTTTCCACAAGAATTATCTTCTCTACATGATGTCTTTCATGTTTCCATGTTGAGGAAGTACGAGCCAGATCCCTCTCATGTGTTGAGAACTGACGAGGTTGAGCTAGATCAGACATTGAGTTACGTTGAGTATCCCTTGCAGATCCTTGACAGAAAAGTGAAACAGTTGAGGAATAAAACCATTCCTTTGGTGATGGTTCAGTGGAGCAAACATGATAGGGAAGAATCTACTTTGGAGCTGGAAGAAAAGATGCAGCGTGAGTGGCCGCATCTGTTTGAGTGATGTTGTATCAGTTTCTAGTAGTTGGTTAGTTTTGGTTGCTCTTTTCCCTAGTTGTTGTTTGTTGTTTGCTCAGTTATCTTGAACTCTTGGTTGTGAGTTCAGTTATTTCCCCGAGTTTGATTTCGAGGACGAAATCGTGTTTTAGTGGGGGAGAGATGTGAGACCTGTGTTTTCGCAATCAGGTGTTGCTCGGGTTGAAACCAACTGGTAGTAGATGCGTGAGTTGAAGTCATCGAATTTGTCTAAGTGTTGGAATCATCCGTTGAGATGCTATCAGATGTCGCGAGAGAGATATCTGTTCGGGTTTTGCATCATCCTGAGCGATCGCGTCAGCTCTTGGTATTTCAGACGTTGCGTGTTGGTAGGAAGCAGCAGCAATGCTGACGTGGATTTCAAACGTTAGTATTTTAGTTGCGATGGTCAGCATAGAGCGCTAAGGGACTCTGAAGTGACGACGTTTTGTGAACAGGAACCAGCTGTTAGTTTCCCTAGCGTGCTTCTTAGCGGGTATCAAAACTACATCGTTTTGATAAGTTGGAACGACAACGTTTTTGGTGTAACGTTTAGCGTCAGCTGTTGGTCGCGTTAGACATCTACTGTTGAGGGATCTGATGTGTTGTTTTATTCAGCTGCTGGTTTGTTGATCAGCTGTTGGTAGCGAGGTGACGTGTCCCTCTACTACGTCGTTTGGTTAAGTTGGTACGACGCCGTTTAGCCTTAGCGCTGTTTGAGAGATTCAGCTGTTGGTTCGATCAGCTGTTGGTTCAGCTGTTAGTTGAGATAACAGCGATGACAACTGATTTTGTCGGTGGAATCTGTTCCTATTTCTGTCAGCTGTTGAGAAGTGTATTTAATAGAAGAATTGGTCTTCGAATTAGTAACAGATCCTATACTTAGAATATTTTCGCGATTGTTGATCTCTGTCGCGAACCCTAGGTTACTGTTCATCGCAGTGGTTTTCCGTCAATTCCCGGCGATAGACAAATCTGTTGGAAGTACGAGTTGAAGCTTTGGAATCTTCTTTCTTCGGTGCTTCGTTGGATACCACTTTTGGAGGTTGTGGTTGGCTGGAGGCAGAATCACGAAGCTGCTCCAACGTTCGTGTGTTGCGTTGTTCAGGTAGCACTTTGAGTTAATTGATAAGATCTTATCTTAGGATTTGATTTGAGCTTCCTGTTGAGATAGGAAGGTAGGATTATCGCTGTTTGAGTTGTAGCTCCCAGCTTGTGATTTCTGTTAGCGTTCCTGAGATTTTTGCGTGCGTTGTTTAGCAGGTTTCATATCAGATTTCTCGGGGCCCCGTGTGTGGTAATTGTTGCGCATAATATCGAGGTAAGGATTTGGAGCTTGTAATTCCGGTTGATTATGGCTTGGATAAATTGTGAGGTTTTTGTTGGTGTGAATTGCCGTGAATGGTTGATGTTGCATATGTTTTATGTTTTCTGTTTTGTTAGCTATTGCATACACGCATATTCCATTCAGCTGTTGCAACCATGCCTTGTTGTTGTTGCTCTGTTTCTTACCTGGATGCGAGGGCGAGCGACAATACCGCACTCTCATCTCACTGCTGGGATTTGTTAGCCCTCATGCGCCGAGTGGTTAACTACCACAGTTCATGGGTTGAGAAATGGCAGGTTGAGCTGTTTGATGCATTTCGTATTCGGGAGTGGTGTATAGACGAGCGGGTAATTCCCGTATGCTTGTACACACACCAGTGGCCACCATTCGTTGCAGATTCTGTTGAGCTGTGCTTAAGTTCCTTGGCTCCCTTCTTCGGTTGTAGCCTTCGGCTGTTGTCCCGTTTTTTATGCATAGCATCTGCATTTTATCTTTGCTGTTCATTGCTGATTTATAGTTGCTCTCCGTACTGGGGTTTAACCCCAATGTCCCTCTGGGGCTTGGTTTGTATTGTTTGCCTGTTTGTCGTTCAGGTTTCCCAGGTTACTCAGCTGGTCGTGGAGTTGGACCGGCTGGAGGTGCCCCAGGAGGTGGTTAGAGTGTCCCGGTTAGTACAGTATATATATATATGTATCAGTACTTAGCCATGGGATGCCCTGTGCTCTGTTGTATTCAGTGTGGTTGTTGTCAAGTACTTGATGCATATTTATGCTGTACTGTTTTACTTTGGGCTTGTAGCCTTTGCTTGTTGTGTAACTATATCCGTCATAGAAAACCACAATCAAGTCCCATCATTCAAAAATTATTTTTCCCTTTCTCGTTCTTGCCTCAAATTATTTCACAAATCCTCAATAAATAAATAAATTCCATAATCTCATGAACATTCTGCCCATAAATACTTCAAAAGTAAATGTTTTCCCTTTAAATAGTCAAACATGGTAAACAAATCATTTTCTAGGCATTTAATTTTCATAAAATGACCAAAAATCTCATAAATTCCAAAAAAGCTTAAAAACAGATCATAATATCCTTAGAACATCTACTAAAGTCATTCATGAATTTTGGCAGCCCCTATGACTCAATTTTCCAACTTTCCCGAAAATGCCCCGAAAGGAACCACTCTGCGCGACAAAATCGTAAAAATCATAAAAATTTCATTTCTTAACCAAATGACCTCAAATTTGTACCCACATGACCTTAACGCGATGGAATAGCTTTTGGAAAAAAACCAAATTCAAAAACGATGTCTGAGGTGACCACACTGACGCTCGCAACCCTAATAGTCGCGTACAGAACTCATCTGGGAGAGGCTAGGAACACAACTTCGAACCAGCCCCTTCCCTTGACTCCAGGACCCGAAAAACCCCTCAAACAACCCATGGATGACCCTTAGACCTCTTCCTAACCTCTCTGGACCCAAACCTAGCCCATACAAGGCTCTTCCTCCTTTCACAAACCCTAGCCGTCATGCGAGCATGAACGGCTCACCCCATGTAACCCACGACCTAGGCTACCTCCCCTTACCTAAACCTCAAGGGCTCACCATGCTCTGTCCAGAGGCCATTTCCAGCCATGCTTGGACCTCACATGCCCACCCGAAGCAAAGGAAAACAAGGAAGAAGTCGTGACTCTCCACCCACGCCTAGATCTCCTTCCCCTCGACACCAACCCTCTACCTCACGTCCAGATCTACTCTTGGCTGCAAAATACATGAATGGATTACATTAAACAGCATGGTATGAAATAAAAGTGGATTCATCCAATAACCATAACATAAATAATCTCACATATATACATAGGCTTGAAAGGTGCATTCAAGGAAGCTTTATACTTGCCTTTCTTTGTAAAAACTTACAACCAAGAAGTGATGTAGGCTTTGAGGAAGACTAGGAACACCACACCAAGCCAATGGAGAAGCCTTAACCCACACAAAAATGGAGAGGCAATGGGGAGAGGGAGGCGTGAGTTTTTTTGGGGGAGGGAGGCGTGAGTTCTGTGGGGAGGGATAGGGTTAATGTGTGTTTTTATAAGGGTGATAGATCAGTGAGGGTAATTTAGGAATAATTAGGTAGATTAGTGAGGGTAATTTAGGAAAAATGTGGTAGATTAAGGGCAAGAGTTGTTTTTAAGGAGGAGTACTCAAAATTTCTGTTTAAAATTATAAAAGGTGCTACTCCTCCACACTTAGAAAATTTGAATGAAAGTTTGGTGAAAATGAACTCCCTTCCTAGCCTATTATTTCGAAAAATATGAGGTTGGAATAAGGTAAGAAGATTCGATTTTTAGTAGTGATGCAAGTGTGTGTAAAACTTGTCATTTTAGTAGAAAAAATGCTACTCATTTAAAAGAATAAAATCCTCAATCCCTCAAATTACTAAATTCTTTAAAACGGCTTCGAAATAAATTTTTCATTGAAAACCTCAATACCTTGGTGTCCCCGTCGTCTTTCTTCCAACCTTGCATCATCTAAATACAAACTCTAAAAGGACTCGAAAACCAAGTCAAATAAATGATAAGACAATAATCATGTAAATAATTAAATAAAACGATAAGGCATGTGATTTGGGTAGCAAAATTCCTAGGCGTTACAATTATCATGTGAGGTCCGGGGCTCAAAAGAGGGCGGGGAGTGATCGTCGGTGCCAAGAGGTTGCACGGACAATGAGGGACTCCTGTCAGGATTCCAGAGGCGAAGGGGCATATGAATGAACCGATCCCACATCGAAATTAGAGGGATTACAAGACTAGGAAGTTATAGACGTAATTGAGGTTGGATGAGTAAGGCTTATCAGATTTAATTGGAACTACTCATACCAACAAGGTGCATCTTCTTTTCGGGAGCTCATCACTAAAAACTCCAAAGTTAAGTGTCTTTACTTGGGACAATTTTGGGATGGGTAGACCCCCTGGGAAGTTTCTCAGGTACGTGCGAGTGAGGAAAAAC
>KV002611.1:5975-17431 GCA_001598015.1 Dorcoceras hygrometricum
CCATGTTTCATTGGTAGGGAACATTTTGATGTTCTGAGCATGCAGATGGATAGTGACCTGGTGATCTATCGAACTACCCTCGTTCGGACTTTCCAAGTGGTTACCATTTGTCGAGTGGATAAGTCCGAGGTCTTGGTTGTACTGATTAGTCCTCACTACTCGAAACGTCATTGAGACTCTACATGATAGGTGCCTCACTTTGACCCGTTTACCGACTCACTTGGGGTCTTTAGGTGGCGGGATTGGGTGAGGTCCCGATTCATGTAGGAGTCGATGCTTCGTTGTCGAGGATTCACAGCTCGCCCTTGTGCATGGATATCTATGCTATCTGAGGAGATAATAGTGTGATAAATCTCTGGCCAGAGTACTAGATGTGTTTTAGGTAAATGGGTTTACCTAGTAACACACGTGATGTCACTATTTGATCTCCGAGATGTATGCATAGCTATTGGATCTCTAGAGACTCTCGATATACCAATGGTCGTTGATCTGATCGGGATATATGTGTTACTGTACGCTAACCATGACCGACTGGTTCTTGCAGGCACTATCAGTGATACCTAGGGGATCATGGGGCGATGTTGCTAGGCGCTCTACCATGATCCGATGGGTCAGTGTGAAATTGTGATTTAGGAGTCGCAATGGTTGTGAGCCCACGGCTAGCTGTATCCCTGAACCATTGAGGGTCACACAAGTACTGGATTCACGATTCCCGCATGGAAATTGAGCTCAATGTGTTGAGCATAGGAGGAGGAATTTAGTGAATGCGACTTCCTAAAAGTCAACAGGGGTCAAATTGCGATTTCATATAGTTGAGGGGCTAAACTGCAATTTTGGACTAGGTGGTCTGAAAAATTTTTTTCGCATCATAATACTCAGTTTTGGAAACTGTGTAGATTGGTCTGATCAGATCGTCGATCGGAGTTATGATGAAGGCACGGTGATGGAAATGAACCGAATGTTCATATGGACTTGGGCCTGACCCAGGCGCATTGAGCCTGTCCTAGCCCATCACTAGTCTACATATGCATGGCCTAGGGTTGATGTATGACACACCACACAACACTCTAAACCCTAGCATGAGCCGCCCCCTCTCCTGACTCCCTCTCCCACGGCCGCCGACCACAACGCCCTGCCCGCCGTCCGCTGCGCCGCCGCCGCTTGCCGTGATCGGACTTGTTCCGATCACCTTGTCGTGGAGATTCCGTTCGTGGCAAATTCATCAGCTCTTCTAGTTCAGACTGACGAAGGAGTCCTGATTCCAGTCGTGAACCGAATTAGGAGATCTACCGCCGCCTACCTTTGAAGTGACAGATTCCCTATAAATCTGGTCGGAGCCAGGCGCTTAGACGTCAGCAATGTAACCTTTATTAAAACATCCTATGTATGTTTTAGTGCTTTATTTGTTATGTATTGAACGTTTCCGGGGAAATTTTTGAAACTTCCGCTGTGACCCCGGGAAACGGGATCCGGATCCGACGCTGTGCCAACAATACCATCGACTGAAATCACATGACCTAGAAACACAACTCGATCTAACCAAAACTCGCACTTGGAGAACTTAGCATACATCTGCGAGTCTCGAAGCGTCTGAAGAACCAACTTCAATTGCTCTTTGTGCTGCATCGGAGTCTTAGAGTACACCAAAATTTCATCGATAAACAATCACAAACTGATCGATGAACTCTCTAAAGACTCTATTCATCAAGTCCATGAAAACTGCGGGAGCATTCCTCAAACCAAAAGGCATAACTAGAAACTAATAATGCCCATAACTCGTACGAAACACAGTCTTCTCAACATACTGCTCATGGATGCGCAACTGATGGTAACCCGAACGAAGATCGAAATTAGAAAACACAGCCAAACCCTGAAGCTGATCAAACAAGTCATAGATCCTAGGCAAATGGTACTTATTCTTCACTGTCGTCTTATTCAACTTTCTGAAGTCGATACACATCCTCATCGACCCATCCTTCTTCTTAACAAACAAGATAGTTGCTCCCCACGGGGACATGCTAGGCCTAATGAAACCCTTCTCCAGCAAATCACTAAGCTGAACCTTAAGCTCCCTCAACTCAGCAGGCGCTAAACGATACGGAGTTCTCGATATCGGGGCTGTACCAGGTACCAACTCAATGCTGAAGTATATCTCCCTTCTCGGAGGAAAACCAGGAATCTCCTTCGGAAACACATCCGGGAAATGTCTAACCATGGGAACCCTACTAAGCTCTACGCTCGAATAAGAAGACGCATCTAAGGCATAGATCACAAAACCAACATTCTCCAGCGACAACAGGCTAAACATTTCCATCGCGGAAACAAAAGGAATCTTCGACTGGGAATCTTGACCGTAGAAATTCCATTTCTCGCCAGACTGGGTCCTAAATCGCACAACTCCATGGAAACAATCCATAGTGGCCCTATAGCTAGACAACACGTCCATTCCCACTATACAATAGAGATCCCACATCAGTAGCCTGATCAGGTTGGCTAACAACACACTCTCGCCAAACCTAAAAACGTCATTCAACAAAATCTCTTGGGAGAACAGGCTCGCGCCGGTAGGTGTCGCTACAGACACAACATCACACAAAGTAGTGGTATGCAAATCATGTTCAACCACAAATGCATAAGCAATAAACGAATGTGATGCTCCTGTATCAAACAACACATGCGCAGGAAAATAAAAAACAAAGCAAGTACTTGCGATCACTCCTCCGCATGGCGTGCCATCCACTTGCTCCCTAGTCATGGCATTCACCTGGGCAAACTGAGGTCCTGAAAACTGAGGATGGGAAGACTGTCCAAATCGTGAAGGACCAGGCTGCCCTAGTCATGGCATTCACCTGGGCAAACTGAGGTCCTGAAAACTGAGGATGGGAAGACTGTCCAAATCGTGAAGGACCAGGCTGCTGAAAAGGCCTAAACTGAGTCTCCCCTAACCTCTGCTGCTGGGCTAGAAAAGAACGACCTCTAGACGATCCACCTCGACCCTGTGGTGAAGCGGCGGTATGCTGAGATCCAGACAAAGAACACACTCTCGCAAAGTGTCCGTACTGACCACATACGTTGCACGAACCTTGCACCCCTACACACTGTGCTGTAGGATGCATTCCTCCACACTGGCCACAAAACTCAACTTTGGAACTACTACCACTGCTCGAACTACCCGAGGCTGAAGAACTCGAACCAGACATCTTCTTAAACTGACGACCACGAGGCCTAAACCTCTGGTGTCCGGGCTGCTGGGCTACATGCTGCTGGGGTGACTGAGACGAATGCACTGACTGGGAAGGTTGCACTCACAGAACCACGAGACGGCTACCTTGCACTCCTTGCGTCCTAACACACGACCGACGGTTCTACAGTCCTTCCTCAATGTCTATAGCCCTGTCCACCGCTTCTGCATAGCTTGCCGGTGAACCCGGCAACCCAAAAGAATACAGCTCTTCATTGAGCCCCGCCAGAAACTTGTTCCTCTTCGCCTTCTCTCGGCCAGCAACATGCAGAACATACGCAATAAGAGAAGAAAATCTCTGGGAATACTCTCCCACGGACAAAGATCCCTGCACCCGGTTATCAAAATCTCGCTCCCTGGCATTCACAAAAGATTCCGGATCGTACTCCTGACGAAAGGCAGTACAGAAGCTACTCCAAGAAATCCCTACACATGTCTCCTCTAGAGTCCTCGAAGCACCTGTCCACCAATGCTCGGAACTTCTCCTCAACTGAAACGTAGCCAAACTCAGCCTACGCTCATCGTCATATCTGACACGATCAAAAACCCCGGTAATATGCTGCAACCAGGACACAACATCGGAACTAGGCTCATCACCATTGAACGTTTCAGGGTTCATCCGCTGAAACCTCGCCATCACCAGTTCCATATCGTCCACATGGGCTGCCAGCTCATCTACCACCAAGTCAACCTGTCTATTGCGTCCACGATGAGGAACACTACGTTGCACTTACTCGTTCTGATCTTTGGACTCTTCTTGAAACTGCCCTCTACCTCTACCCCTACGTCTAGGCGGCATCTACAAAGGCACTAAGAGGGTAAGGTCACACTGCAACAAATACATCATATAACAAATAAATCACATAGTCATGCACATGCAACACGAAACACTGTTCCTAGACTCAAGTGTAATCAAAGAAATCGAGCTTATCCCAGCTTTAAGCTCTGATACCAAAAATTTCAGGACGCGTGAACAAACACAGAGTTTAACCATGCAAACACATAGCAGAATCAATAAAATAGTGGCTAAAATTTTCGCTTTGGCCTGACTGAAGGATACATAATTTAAAATACTGTAATACTCAATATTCACTGTAATTAAAATAACTCAGTACAACAGTACAACATTCAACAGATAAAAGCACTACAGGAACAACTGAAATACAATAAAGGACAGGGCATCCCCGGCTAACAGTGCTTATACATATATGCTATACGCTAACTGGGACACTCTAACCACCTCATGGGGCACCTCCAGCTGGGTCTACTCCATGACCAGCCGAGTAGCCATCATAACCTGAAAACACATACACAGGAAAAAAACACCAGCCCCAGAGGGACACGGGGTCAAACCCCAGCACGGAGAGCAATATAAAACAGCTAATGGAAAGCAACAAGTAAAATGCAGATGATATGCATGAACAGCTGAGCACAACAGAAGGCTACAACCAATGGCAGGGAGCCAGAATCTCGAAGGCAACTCAAAACTGATCACAGATCAAGACAGATAGCAACGGTTAATAGTTAACAGTAGCCACGGGGTGTGTGAGTATACCCACTCGTCTCAACACACGGCACCAGATGCAACGCATGGCTCAACCTGTTGTTTCCCAACTCATGAGGTGTGGGAGCTACCCACTCCGCCCATATTGGCTAACAGATCCCAGCAGGTCGATGAGGTACGAGAGTTACTTGCTCAGCCTCAACAGCATCCTGATACGCTCAAAGCAATAAACAAGGCAAGACTATAACATATCTGAGCCCAAGAGATAAATGCGTGTATGCAACTGTGAGACCTGGATTGTATTAAGATTAATTTGGCTGGAATTAATCGGTTTTTAGAGATTTCTGGAAGTTTTCGAATTTTTTAGATTTTTGGGTGAAAGCTGGTCGATTTGGTGAAAACCAGTCGTAGCGTGTATTATAATGCGGGAGATCAAACGCCGTCGTTTTGGCGTGAGTGACCAGTCGTTGGCAAATTCTGCCAGCAGATAGTATTTTAGGCATTGTGTAGGATCTGGCAGCAGCAACGCTTACGTGGATTCAGCAGAGAGCGCTAAGGATTTCAAAACGGTGACGTTTTATGAAGCATCGAATGGGTGATATCTGTTAGCAGCATGCTCCTGTAGCAAAGTGCAATACGCCGTCGTTTGGATTAGTTGAGGCGACGTCGTTTTGGTTAGCGCTAAGAAATCAGCAGCTGGTTTGTTTTCCCTAGTAGCGATCAGTCTTTGCATGTGTTAGTTTAACAGATTTGCTGACGTGGTTAAGCGACGCCGTTTAGATTAGTTGAAACGCTGCGTTTCGAGTGTTGCGTCTAGTACCAGTTGCAGGGATCTGTTGCGTTGTTTGCTTAGTGTTATTTGAGAATTCAGCAGTTGGGTTCCTTTGCATCTGCTGGTTGTGTTTTCAATGCGTGTCGGTGGGATTTGTTATCAGCAGTTGAGATTTATATATATTGGAAGACTTGGTCTTCGGTTGGTTTATTGGATTCCCATACTTAGTAAATTTTCTCCCGATTGTCGACCTTTGTTCTTCGAACCCTAGTACTGTTGACCGTGAGTTTCTCCGGCAAATTCCCATCGTTTTCGGCCACCGTTTTGTACGTTCAAGGTAGCTTTGGACTCCTCTCGAGAAGCTCTTCCATTTTATACCACTTTTGGAGGCTGTAGTTGGCTAGTTGAGGAACGCGAAGTTGCTGCCTGTTCGTATTTTGAGTAGCTCAGGTTTTCAACCAGATTTCTCGGGATCCCTTTGTGGAAATTGTGCGCAGTATTGAGGTACGGATCTAAGCTTGATGTAGCTGGGAATTGGCGTGAGATTGAATGCTAGATGGCTGTTGTGCATTGCCGTGGATGTTGCTGTGTGCATATGTGATTGCTGTTGATTTTAGCTGCTATGTTTATGCATACACGCATTTCCCATATTGCATTCATCTTTCTGTTGCATCCATTGCTTTGTATCTCGTTGTATTGCTGTTGTTTCTTACGAGGATGTGAGGTCGAGCGGCAATACCGCACTCTCATCTCCCTGCTGGGATTTTTTAGACTACCATGCGCCGAGTGGTTAACTACCACAGTTCATGGGCGAGGCAAGGGCAGGTTGAGTTGTTTGATGCATCTGGTATTTGGGTGGAGTGTCAAGGCGAGTCAAAACTGATCACAGATCAAGACAGATAGCAACGGTTAATAGTTAACAGTAGCCACGGGGTGTGTGAGTATACCCACTCGTCTCAACACACGGCACCAGATGCAACGCATGGCTCAACCTGTTGTTTCCCAACTCATGAGGTGTGGGAGCTACCCACTCCGCCCATATTGGCTAACAGATCCCAGCAGGTCGATGAGGTACGAGAGTTACTTGCTCAGCCTCAACAGCATCCTGATACGCTCAAAGCAATAAACAAGGCAAGACTATAACATATCTGAGCCCAAGAGATAAATGCGTGTATGCAACTGTGAGACCTGGATTGTATTAAGATTAATTTGGCTGGAATTAATCGGTTTTTAGAGATTTCTGGAAGTTTTCGAATTTTTTAGATTTTTGGGTGAAAGCTGGTCGATTTGGTGAAAACCAGTCGTAGCGTGTATTATAATGCGGGAGATCAAACGCCGTCGTTTTGGCGTGAGTGACCAGTCGTTGGCAAATTCTGCCAGCAGATAGTATTTTAGGCATTGTGTAGGATCTGGCAGCAGCAACGCTTACGTGGATTCAGCAGAGAGCGCTAAGGATTTCAAAACGGTGACGTTTTATGAAGCATCGAATGGGTGATATCTGTTAGCAGCATGCTCCTGTAGCAAAGTGCAATACGCCGTCGTTTGGATTAGTTGAGGCGACGTCGTTTTGGTTAGCGCTAAGAAATCAGCAGCTGGTTTGTTTTCCCTAGTAGCGATCAGTCTTTGCATGTGTTAGTTTAACAGATTTGCTGACGTGGTTAAGCGACGCCGTTTAGATTAGTTGAAACGCTGCGTTTCGAGTGTTGCGTCTAGTACCGGTCGCAGGGATCTGTTGCGTTGTTGATAAATCCAGTCGCTGGTTTTGGTTAACCAGCTGTTGACGGATAGGATGACGTAAATTGTGCGACGTCGTTTTAGTTAAGTCGCTGCGACACCGATTTGCTTAGTGTTATTTGAGAATTCAGCAGTTGGTTTGCTTTGCACCTGCTGGTTGTGTTTTCAACGAGTGTCAACTGGTTTTGTCGGTGGGATTTGTTATCAGCAGTTGAGATTTATATATATTGGAAGACTTGGTCTTCGGTTGGTTTATTGGATTCCCATACTTAGTAAATTTTCTCCCGATTGTCGACCTTTGTTCTTCGAACCCTAGTACTGTTGACCGTTAGTTTCTCCGGCAAATTCCCATCGTTTTCGGCCACCGTTTTGTACGTTCAAGGTAGCTTTGGACTCCTCTCGAGAAGCTCTTCCATTTTATACCACTTTTGGAGGCTGTAGTTGGCTAGTTGAGGAACGCGAAGTTGCTGCCTGTTCGTATTTTGAGTAGCTCAGGTTTTCAACCAGATTTCTCGGGATCCCTTTGTGGAAATTGTGCGCAGTATTGAGGTACGGATCTAAGCTTGATGTAGCTGGGAATTGGCGGGTTAAAGGTACGGATCTGAGCTTGATGTAGCTGGGAATTGGCGTGAGATTGAATGCTAGATGGCTGTTGTGCATTGCCGTGGATGTTGCTGTGTGCATATGTGATTGCTGTTGATTTTAGCTGCTATGTTTATGCATACACGCATTTCCCATATTGCATTCATCTTTCTGTTGCATCCATTGCTTTGTATCTCGTTGTATTGCTGTTGTTTCTTACGAGGATGTGAGGTCGAGCGGCAATACCGCACTCTCATCTCCCTGCTGGGATTTTTTAGACACCATGCGCCGAGTGGTTAACTACCACAGTTCATGGGCGAGGCAAGGGCAGGTTGAGTTGTTTGATGCATCTGGTATTTGGGTGGAGTGTCAAGGCGAGTGGATCATTGCCATACTTTGAACTCACCCCGTGGCCACTGATTCGTTGTTGATCTTGTGGAGCTATGTTTGAGTTCCTTGGATCCCTTGTTGGTTGTAGCCTTCAGCTGTTATCCGGTGTCTCATGCATTGCATCGGCATTTTTATCTTATGCATTTCTTTTAGCTATTTCAGTTGCTCTCCGCACTGGGTTTGAACCCATGTCCCTCTGGGGCTTGGTTGTTTTCTCTGTTTGTATTATTTTCAGGGAATACAGGTTTTACAGCTGGTCGTGGTTTTAACCCAGCTGGTGGTGCCCCAGGAGGTGGTTAGAGTATCCAGTAGCGTATCACATATTTATATGTATCAGTACAGTTAGCCAGGGGATGCCCTTTTCTTTGTCGTTGTATTTTAATGTTGGAGACTGATACATGTTGTTGTTGCTGTTTTTATGCTATACTGTTGGTTGTTTTTATAAACTTGGATATATTTTGAGTATCGCACTATTTTATATGATATTGTTTTAAACCGTCAGGCCAAAAGCGAAAATTTTACTCACTTTTTGATAGCTTCCGCATGTGTTTGTGTGTTTTTATTCTGATATGAGCACGAGGCCTGACATTTTTGGTATCAGAGCTTAATCTGGGATAAGCTCAATTTTTTTGATCACACTTGAGTCTAGGCACAGTTTCGTGTGTTGCATGTGCTTGACTATGTGATTACGTGCTGCATTTCTGTGTTATATACTATCTATGCTGTATCTGTTCTGTTTTGCTTGATCCTGTTGAGTGTTTTCGTAGATGCCGCCTAGACGTCTTGGTAGAGGTAGGGGGAAGTTTGAGGAATCAGCAGGACAGAATGAGGATAGGCGTAGTGCTCGCAGTCGTACCCGTGTTAGCGACAAGGAGGAAGTTGAGGTTGCGGCACCTCCTGTGGAGAGGATGGATGTCGTGATAGCGCGGTTTCAGAGGATGAACCCTCCAGTCTTTAATGGTGACGAGTCCAGTGAGGATGCAGACTCGTGGCACTGGAATATTATCGGTCTTTTTGATCGGGTTCAGTATGATGATGATCTTCGGCTAAGTTTGGTGACCCTCTTGCTTAGGAAGGCGGCAGAGCACTGGTGGCGAGGCACTTCGAGTACCTTGTTGGAGACCCGTGTTGGGATCTCTTGGGGCAGTTTTTGCGAGACCTTCCGGCAGGAGTATGTGCCCGAGTCTTATGTGAACGCCCGGGAGCGGGAGTTCGACCATCTGGAGCAAGGCTCCATGACTTTGAGGGAGTATGCTCGATAGTCTTCTTCTCTGTTGGCGTACGTTCCCCATGATTCTGGCCGGTAGAGGGCCAAGCGTACTAGATTTCTTTAGGGCTTGAATGAAGAGTTGTATCAGATGGTGTTGACCAGTAAGCCCAAGAGTTATGCTGAGGCCGTGCATGCTGCCATCGACATTGAGGAGGGCTTGCGAAGTCGTCGTGCTCGTAGGCAGCAGGTAGCGCAGGGTGGTCGTCCTGGTATTCAAGGAGCGCAGTCATCTCAGTCCTCCCAGTCAGCCTATCAGCCCCAGCAGCATCAGCGGCAGCAGCCACAGGTGGCACAGCAGTCTGGCCGTCAGAGGTTCCGTCCTCACGGTCAGAAGTACAAGAAGAAGTCGGGTTCTGGCTCTTCTGGTTCAGGCAGCTCGAGTAGCAGTGGTTCTCGGGCTGGTTCAGGCAGCTCGAGTAGCAGTGGTTCTCGGGCTGAGTTTTGTAGTTTTTGTGGTGGAAAGCATCCGTCTACGCAGTGTGTTGGTGTGCAGGGTTCCTGCAACCTTTGTGGTCAGTACGGGCATTTTTCCAGAGTATGTCCGTCAGCTAAATCACAGCAGATTGCGGCCCAGCCTCAGGGTCGTGGAGGTCAGTCTAGGGGTCGTTCCCCTCAGTTTCAGCAGCCCCGGTTGGGTGAGACTCAGTTCAGGTCTTTTCAGCAGCCTGGACCTTCGCGTTTTGGGCAGTCATCTCAGCCTTTCTACTCTGGACCCCAGCATGCTCAAGTTAACGCCATCACTAGGGAGTAGGCCGAGGAGACGCCGAGTCGGGTGATCGCAGGTACTTGCCTTGTTTTTGATTTTCCTGCACGTGTGTTTTTTGACACCGGTGCATCGCATTCTTTTGTTTCTGATTCGTTTGTTGTTGAGCATGGTCTGTGTACCATTCCTTTGCGCAATGCTGTTTCTGTTTCTACCCCTGGCGGTGTTAGCTTGTTCTCCCAGGAGGTTCTGTTAGATGTTGTGTTGCGGTTTGGTGAGCATGTGCTGTTAGAGAACTTGATCCGTTTGATGTTGTGGGATTTCGATCGCATAGTTGGGATGAATGTGTTGTCCAACTATAGGGCCTCTGTGGACTGTTTCCATGGGATTGTGCGCTTTAGGCCTATGTCTGGCGAGAAGTGGGACTTCTACGGCCAGGATTCTCGATCGAATATCCCGTTGGTCTCAGCGATGGAGATGTTCAGCTTGTTGTCCTTGGGGAATGCTGGTTTCTTGATCTATGCTTTGGACGCGTCTTCTTCTTCTCGTGTTTAGCTAAGTGACGTTCCCGTGGTGCGGCATTTTCCCGATGTGTTTCCGGATGAGATTCCTGGCTTTCCTCCGAGGTGGGAGATTGACTTCAGCATCGAGTTGGTGCCTGGCACAGCTCCGATTTCTCGTGCCCCGTATCATCTGGCACCTGCAGAGTTGAGAGATCTCAAGGTGCAGTTGGACGATTTGCTGGAGAAAGGTTTTATCCGACATAGTTGTTAGAGTAGATGCCCAACTAGCCAACTTGTGGCGTGTGGGTTTATAGACTCTTGTATATGACAATCTTTATATATGATATTCGCATTTATTTATAAGGCATTCTTTACTTTCATTGTGTTGTATGATGATTAACAATTGCGTTGAGTAAATACCTAGAATACATTAAAGTATATGTTAGATGTGATAGTGGGTATGACGGCTATCATGAAACACATCTAATAGCACTGTGTATTCTGAATTAGTTCCTAGTCGATTGGGCCGTCAAAATGAGGATAAGGCCGCCCGAGCTCGAGACTAGTATCTGCGATGCGAAGTACCATGTTTCATTGGTAGGGAACATTGTGATGTTCTGAGCATGCAGATAGATAGTGACCTGGTGATCTATCGAACTACCCTCGTTCGGACTTTCCAAGTGGTTACCATTTGTCGAGTGGATAAGTCCGAGGTCTTGGTTGTACTGATTAGTCCTCACGACTCGAAACGTCATTG
>KV002625.1:0-10101 GCA_001598015.1 Dorcoceras hygrometricum
AAAGGGGTCGAATGCAGCAGGCAGCGAGAGGAGAAGCACATCACAGATAGCTCGTGTGGAAGTGTGATATCAAGGCCCGACAGCTTTTCAACGAGCCCAATCATACGAACCCCATGCTCGCGGACCGAAGTCCCATCGCGCATGCGGCTCGTCATAAGCTCTTTGACAGCCGTGAACCTCTCATGTCGAAAGTTCTCCCCATACAGTTCTTTGAGATGAAAAAGTATGTCAGCAGCATACTTTGTCTTCTCAAAGCGCCGTTGCATTTCATTGGACATCGACGCCATCACATAGCATCGAGCTTTAACCTCGTCGTCCCACCATTTTTTAAGCGTAACCAGCTCCTCAGGGCTGATATCGGCAGGGGCTTCCTTCGGAGGGCACTTCTCTATCGTATAAAGAAGTTTCTCCGAAGCCAACACAAGGTTGAGGTTGCGGATCCAGTCTTGGTAGTTCAGACCGGTGAACTTGTTGCTATCCAGTATAGCAGCGAGTGGGTTTTTGAACGAAGACATTTTAATGCAGTTATACTGAAAGAAAACAGACAATCATCACTAACTATTTATAAAATAATCGCTAAGACATAAAACAAGGTCTTTAAGTTTTATGAATTACCCTCCCACTATTTTAACGATTTCACCACCCTCTAATGAAATCGAGAAAGCAAGTTTCTTTAGTGGGTACACGGAGCCCAATCAAGCGATCATGGACCCGAATAATATCAGCCATCCATGACCCATAAAAGGTAGTTTCCGATTGCAACCGGTGCAACCTCCATGTATTCACCTCACGTCCAGTAAGGGCCCAATAATATGACGCCGTTTACTATCACGTGTCAAGATGACCCATCAATGTTGAGTCGTGAAGGACGGTCCTCTTAACGTCCCCAATAATATGAGCCAACGTTAAAGGGAGTTCCAACCGAACTCACAACAATTGTCAATGGCGTGGACAGCTTTCCGGCATACATGACTCCCTCAATAATATGAGCCGGGCCATGTACACGGGTAGCATCGACGTACACCCATTGTTGATGGAAGGTAGGGAAATTTAAACAAATTTAAATTCCCTTTAGTTTATCAATTAAACTTTTATCTTGATATTAGTTTTAAATCGTATTTAAAACGAGGGATTTTATTTTTGAAAATTTGGTCTCATACAGTATATTTTAAATCATATTTAAAACATGCGGATTCATCTAACTATATATCACATATATATAAACATTGGGATGATCGATCGCGAGAGCTATGCGGTCCGTGGTTGCCAGCCACGGACCTGGGTCCAATCCTAGGGGTAATGCAACATGCAATGCAATCCTATTACAATGCTTCCGGTTTTACAGATCTTCGGTTTTCAATATCTTTGATCGTCATTGTCCACCGTCTTCGGATGTCCTCCCACTAAATCTAGTAATTTATATTTAAATATATCATGACATATAAGGGATACATTTTCAAGGGGTGGGAACGGGCCACAAACAGGCCCACTTAAAATGATAATCAATAATATTACAAACCGAAATCATAAAAACCTATCGCATACACCTAACATATTGGGCACGGCTCTCGATCATCCCAATCATGCAATCAATCTAATTAATTTGCATAAATATAAATAATCAAATTATTTATCGCAAAATCATATTTTAATTATAAAATCGCATTTTATAATAAAATCATATTTTTTTGATAAAATCAAATTTTAATCAACAAAATCATATTTTATTATAAAATCATATTTTACAATTAAAATCGTATTTTGCTATTTTAATTGCATCATATTGGGCCAGAAACAATTTTTAGGCCCAAAAATCTCAAAATTTCAAAATCGACCAAATTGGGCCCGATATAGAATATCGGTCCAAAAACTTCATGGGCTGCTCGGGACAGGCCCGAACACAACGTAGAAGTAAAATTCAGTCGTCGCAACAATCTGCCGGAGATCGTCGCCGGACGGCGGCCGCACGGCGGCGGCCGCCGCCACCATGCATGTCGCGCATCAATGCGCCAAACGGCGCACAATAATCGGCCAGCCATCGCGCATCAATATGCGCAGCCGCGATGATCATCGCGCGCCATGATCGGCGCACAGCAGCGCATTGCTGCTCCGGTATTGCGCAACCAGTGCGCGTGGATGGCCAGCATGCTGTTATCGCGCGGCCAGCGTGCGACAAGATGTAGGCCACCGCGCGGCCACGAGGCGCGACCATCGCGCGGACAGCGGCGCACATAGCAGCCATCGGCCAGCCTCCACCGCGCAACAATTGCGCGCAAGTTCTGGCCGTCGACCGCCCAGCCGCGCGCGAAGCAGCGCGCATGTCTCGGCTGGAAGTTGCTGGACATTGCGCGGCCAGCGCGCAATCCCCCGCGCACACATGCGCGCGGTGGGGCGCCGCCATGTGCGGCGGTGCTCGGCCATCCTTCCAAATTTTTTTTGTTCAATCTAAAAAAGAGATTAGATACAATATGGCAATAATTGCATAGAAGGATCCGAGCCAGGCTCTGATACCACTGTTGGGTAACCGTAGCGGATCCGGATCCCGTCTCCCGGTGATGCAGCGGAAGAATAAAATTAGGTCGGGAAACGTTCAATACAATACAAAACTACTGCAAACTATGAACCATTCATAGGGCGTTTAGGCAGTTACCTTGCTGGCGACTTGCGCCTGGCTCCAACCGGAATTACAAGAAGACCGGCGCTTCACGGTAGGCGGCCGTAGATTCGTCAATCAGGTCCACGACCGGAAGGGAGACTCCTTCGTCAGCCTGCACTAGAAGGCCTGACGAGATCAGCACGGACGGATTCTCCTCGAAAAGTTGGCCGGAACCAAGAAGACCGGCGCTTCACGGTAGGCGACTGTAGATTCGTCAATCAGGTCCACGATCAGAAGGGAGACTCCTTTGTCAGCCTGCACTAGAAGGCCTGACGAGATCAGCGCGGACGTATTCTCCTCGAAAATTTGGCCGGAGCAACTCCGGCGAGGGGCGGCGCGTGGCGGGCACGGCGGCGGCGGCGGCTTGGAGAGGAGGGAGGCGGCCAATGTGTGCTAGGGTTAGGGTTTGTTGTTATCAAGTGTAAGTTAGTATGACTAATGAAGCCCTTGTCTACTTTAAGTAGATTAGTGATGGACTTGGACCGGCCCAACGGGCCCGGGTCCAAATGATGATATCCATCACTACGACTTCATTACAACTCCGATCGCCGATCAGATCGGACCGATCGACTCAGTTTCCAAAACTGAATGTTATGATGTGAAAAACAATTTTTTAGATCATCAAACCCTAAATTGCAAAATGACCGTTTTGCCCCTCAACAGCGGCAAATCACGATTTGACCCCTGTTGACTTTTAGGAAGTCGTACTTCCAAAATACTCGTCCTATGCTCAACACATTGAGCTCAATATCCGTGCGGGAATCTCGAATCCAGTACTTGTGTGACCCTCAATGGTTCAGGGATACAGCTAGCCGTGGGCCCACAACCATTGTGGCTCCGGAATCACAATTCCGGACTTGCCCATCGGATCATGGTAAGAGCGTCTAGCAACAACGCCCCAGGATCCCGTAGGTATCACTGATAGTGCCTGCAAGAACCAGTTGGTTGTGGTTAGCGTACAGTACGGTCCTTTCAATCAATATATCCCGATCAGATCAACGACCATTGGTAAATCGAGGATCGCTATAGATCCGATAGCTATGCATACATCTTGGAGATCGAATAGTGACATCACGAGTGTAACTAGGTAAACCCATTTACCTAAAATACTTCTAGTACTCTGGCCAGAGATTTATACACTATTATCCCCTCAGATAGCATAGGATATCCACGCATGTCTGCGAGCGGTGAATCTTCGACAACGATGCATCGACTCCTACATGCATAGGGGTCTCACCCAATCCCGCCGCCTAATGACCCCAAGTGAGTCGGCAAACGGGTCAAAGTGAGACACCTATCATGTAGAGTCTCAATGACGTTTCGAGTCGTGAGGACTAATCAGTACAACCAAGGCCCGGACTTATCCACTCTACCAATGGTAACCACTTGGAAAGTCCGAACGAGGGTAGTTCGATAGATCACCAGGTCACTATCTATCTGCATGCTCAGAACATCACAATGTTCCCTACCAATGAAACATGGTACTTCGCATCGCAGATACTAGTCTCGAGCTCGGGCAGCCTTATCCTCATTTTGACGGCCCAATCGACTACGAACTAATTCAGAATACACAGTGACTATTAGATGTGTTTCATGATAGCCGTCATACCCACTATCACATCTAACATACACTATAGTGCATTCTAGGTCTTTACTCAACGCAATTGTTAATCATCATACAACACAATGAAAGTAAAGAATGCCATAAATAAATGCGAATATCATATATATAAAGATTGTCATATAGAAGAGTCTATAAACCCACACGCCACAAGTTGGCTAGTTGGGCTTCTACTCTAACATGACTCTGAATCGCTGTCTGCCCAGCTCCTGGTGCTTTCCTCAGCAACCAATACTTTCCAGTCATGCTTGCGACTGGGTCTCTTGTTGCTGTTATTTCTCATCCGCCGGTCCTTTGGTCTTTCTTTGAATTTTTCCTTGGACTTGTCCTTGGACCTATCCACAGCTCTTTCATCATCTTCCTCCTCTATTTTGTGTCGCTCATCCTTCTTGTTGTCTCTTCTGTATCTGTCATCCTTCCTGGGTCTGTTGCAATCAGCAGCAAAGTGACCTGGACGATCACAGTTATAGCATATCAAGTCTGATGAAACTTTATCAGATTTATTAAAATTATTGTAAGGAGAGGAAGGATGGGAGGATCTTCTCATGAATTTCCCAAATTTCTTGACTAAGAGGGACATTGCATTGTCGCTGAGCTGGTTAGCAGACTTGCTGGTGCTAGGAGAGCATGGTTCAGCAGTTGTAGCAGCAAGAGCTTTTGTCGGCTGGGAGGTGGAGGGTCCAGCTTCCGATCTTGTCTCCAACTCAAACTCATATGCTTTCAAGTTGGCGAACAGATCGTGCAGCTCTAGCTTGTTCAAGTCTTTTGACTCCCTCATGGCCATTTTTTTCACGTCCCATTCATTGGGTAGCGCTCTCATGACCTTCAACGCCAACTCCCTGTTGCTATATTCTTTTCCAAGACTGTTCAGTTCGATCACCACAGCGCTGAATCTTTCGTCGAATTCGGCCATGGTTTCTCCATCCTTCATTTTGATCGCCTCATACTTCTGCTGGGCCACATTAAGTTTGTTTTCTTTGGTTTCATCATTGCCCTCGCAGATCTAGGTCAGCTTTTCTCATATTTCTTTAGCAGTGGCACAGTTCTTGATCTTGCTGAACATATTCTTGTCCTTGTCCAGCATCTAAAATAGTATATATTTTGCCACGTTGTCCAGTTTCGCCTTTTTCTTGTCTTCATTGGTATATTCATGTCTGGCCTTTGGAAGAAACTGAGGCTCGCCACTTGTTACAGCAACCGCCAGATTTGGTTTCATTATCTTTAGTGGTCCTTCTGTGTTGACATACCACATGTCATCATCCATGTCCGCTAAATGTGCTTGCATTCTGATTTTCCAGTCATCATACTCTTCCCTCGAAAACAAAGAAATCTTGTTGTGAGAGATCGATATGTTAAGATATAATAAAGCGTAAAACACAGCTGTTCAATAACTGAGATTTGCCCGCTCTGATACCACTTGATGGTCCCAGAAATAGGATCAATAAGTAAATAGGAGTTCAGAAGGGGGGGGGTTTGAATGAACTCCTTTGATTTTTGAGATCTTTTGAAATTGTTTAAAAGCACAGCTTATCTTAAGTCCGAGTTACCAAACTTAGGGTATCTTAGTCTTATGCAAGTTTTTCGGTTAACTTGAAAAGTGCGGAATAAAACCGATTGACTTGTGAACAGTTTAAATCAATAATAAATAAATGCTGTATGTAATAGATAGAGTCAGGAATTTGTTTCTGGAAGTTCGGACTTCAATTTCCTATGTCTCCCCTTCATCCTCCTCGGAAGGTATCACTAGAAGATTTGATGAAAGTAGGCCTTCTACAAACACCCGATCCCACAGCCAGCAGCTATGAGAACTCCTAGAACTTCACAACACTCCACGCAGACGCAGCTGTTGGTTTACAACACTTGTATATTTTCAAACGACTTTTTGAGAAGCCCATTTGTTACAGACTCAATTGGTTTAACAATGAATACAATTCTATGAGTACTATAAATATTCTCTGGTTTCTAAACACAGAAGTACGATTCAGAAAATTGAACCAGAGAATGACTCGAAGGTGTATCAATGAAAAACAACAGTATTGTTCTTCGAGTCTTGTGAGCTTTTTAATGTTTCAACAAATAGATAGCTCTGGGAGTATTTTGACAGCGTTTCAGTAATAGCAATGGTGAGAGATATGTTCTTCAATTCAAAATATCTGCTATTTATACTCTTCGTTCAACGGTCGATGAATCCAGATTAGGCAACAAATCCTTTTTGAATTTCTGACAGTAGTACGCCGTCAATCCTGCTCCACTACATGGTAAATTGCGTTTTGTCAGGGATGCGAATATTATTTCCATATATGTGCAATCCCGTTGTAACGACCTCTACCAATGTGTACTATTTATCCAAAAATAGTACCAATCTTGTCCCCTTAATTCCAGGCAATATGTACGATTCTGTTATGGCCATCGATCTTTTCCAATTGAGTATTAGATTGAATTTTAATGCTTGCGCCTGAAATCATTACTGTCGACAGATCTCTCTTTGTTGAAGACAAATGAATAGTTCCTTACTATTAAGATATCTGTCGCGGTAAACACAATTAAACCACTTGCAAATTTCAGCACTGCTGACGTCATCATATCTTCCATTTACAAATTTCAGCACTGCTGACGTCATCATATCTGTTGGGAACATTGTAGCTAAATATGATGGTGACGTCATAATGTCTGATATTCTACTGTGGCTGACGTCATCAAATTTGTTGAAGCAAACGATACTCATGTTGTTTCCAAAAACAATACTGTAGCGAAATCTGGTGTCAGCAACGATGAATAGTACTGTTACAAGATCTGTCGAATAAACTTATCTATGAATACGGCCCTTTCTGTTGGTAGAACCATTCACTGTTCCTGTTGCTGTTGGCAGATACCATTACCGATACAATAGTCAAGAGCTGTTGGCAGATATCACCATTCTCAATACTTCATCAACAGTAGATTTCTGACCCGATAACCCAAATAATAAAATCAATATCTCCACTGTTCCAAGACCCGATTCTGAACAACCCAATTTCATAACTGTAATTCAAACCGATCACTGTTGTCATCAATGTTGATCATCGTGAAAAGATTATTCGAATTTTATCATTTAAGTCCAAATCTTTTCTTATTTTTGTTATCACCAAAACTATAAATTTTATCCTAACATCTAGGAAGAATAAGGAAATGAACATAGAGTTTCGTCTTTTATGTGATATTATGGCGAAGACGATATCCGTAAAGGCAGGATCCTTCGATGCAATCACACAAGAAAAATTTATGATGATAGCAGGAATCACCTGTGGAGTGCAGGTTAACTGGAACAAGAAATTGTTCAATATTCTGAAGGATATGGTTACTACTGAAACAAGGCAAGCTAGGGGCTATTCCATTCAACTTTGTCTTCTTCTGGAGAACATTCTGAACTTGGAACTGGGAGAATCCACAGAGTTTCCCTCTTCAAAGATTCTTACCGAGAAGACTGTGCATCGCTATATCATTCTGAATGAGAGAGTTGGTGGCGAGGAAGTGACGGATGCTCCAACGGTGAATATAACACCCGTGAAAAGGGCTGTATCTAAGAAGAGACCAGTTGTTGTCGATGCTGAAGCGGCACCAATCGTGAAAAAGAAGAGGACTACGAAGAGCAAAGCAGTGTCCTCAAAAGACACGTTGGATACTCTTCCTGTTGAAGAAGTGCCCCTTCAAATGATTGCACCAACTACTGTTGCACTAACAGAGCAACTCCCAATGCCAAAACGACCAACCCAAAAGAGAAAGAGGAGGTTGATACTTGGCTCTGATGATGAAATTGTTGATAGTGAGCCAGTTGTTGCGGATGTTGAAGGAGAGCAGGAAGAGACAGCAGCTGACAGTGCTACTGTTGAAACAATTGTTGAAAGTGTTGCTGAACCAGTGTCTGAGCCAGCAGTGGCTGATGTTGTCAATGAAGGACCTTCCACTACTGATGATGTGGACGATATTATTCAGCAGGTTTTGACAGAGACAACTCAAATTGGAGCGGACAAGGAATAAATTGATGGTGGTGGTGAGACTGTCAGTGGCTCAGCTGTTGGGAGTCAGGCAATGGACAAAGTTGATGAGTTTGAACAATGGTTAAATTTTTCTTATGAGGAATTTCATGCTAGACAGGCAAATAGACCAGTTGAGACAGCAAGCGATACAGAGGATGAAATGGACTCAGATATGGAAAATCATGTGTTGCCAGTTGTTGGGGGAACAAATGTTGTTCTTGGAACAAATGTTGGTGTGCAGACAGAGGCCAGTCCTGATGAGCATCTTGTGAAGGAATCGATGGAAGCAATTGAGGAGAAGCTGGTATCCGCAGATGAGGCGATGTTGCTAGAACACATTTGGATGTAAATTCCAGTATATGTTCCATTGTCCTCTGCTAGTGTGGAAGTTACGAAGATTACTTTAGGAAAAAGTATCAAAGTCCCTGGAGTCGATGAAAGGACCTGGTACATGGCCAGTCTTCCGCAGATTCCGGTGGATGATAAGGGGAAGAAGCCTGTTCTGGAGAAAGACCCAGTTAAAGGTAATCCGATGAAGGAACAATTTTTGCTGATAGTCGCAGATATTGATCTGCTCGTACAGTTACGAGAGCATATTATAGATGAGGTGGCTAAATTCTTTTATTCTTTCAGTCTTAAGAGATTAGAAAATCTAAAAATAGATGATTCTTATTATGCTAAGGAGGAACATGTGTTGTCGTGGGCTGAAGACGGAGAATGTATATACTGCTGAAATACAGAGAAATGTTGATAGGGAAATTTTTGGAGGCTAGAAAGATAAATTTTGCCCCCGGTGATGGGTCCTCTGCAACCGACCTCAAAATTATGGATTGGTTATCAGACTTACATTTGTTTGTTTTGGAAGAATTGAAGGAAAAATCGCTAGTACACGGACGTGTTGTTCCAAAATTTTTGAAGGAAGAAATCGTGATCGTGGTGCAGTCATTGCCCGATCAAACACCAACACAAAATCTTCCTGCTGGATAAGAACAATGTTGCGGGTTGATGGAACTTGGGTTATTGAATGCTGCGCTGACTACTGGAAACCAATACCAAGAGAAGTTACATCCAGTATGGTTGTTATCCCCTCCCGGCTTTCATATGTCGACACTCTCCCTCCCATGAGCAAATTCTTCAAGCTACTGAAAAAGAGGCGGGGAGATGTATGCATCGAAGTTGCCAAATTCTTTGCCTCTGGGAAATTTCTACCAGTGGGTTCAGTTAATTTTTGCCGTTCTCTTGCGATTGTTGAGCCAGTTTCCAGTTTTGTATCTCGGAAGCCGACAATATTTTCTTTACGGTTATCTCAGTTTTGCATAGTTTTTGTTCAGTACAGCTTATTCAGTGGTTTGAATGCAGCTGATATTAGCAATTTTGTTTCGACTATTGCAATGGACAAAACAGTTTTGAGAAATGTACAGATCGCTCAGAATTTAGTTTCAGTTGCTCCCAGTGTGCAGTTGATAGACGAGCGTCCTTCCTCCGCATCCACTTCAGAAGACTCTTCAATGCATTTCGATGAAACTGATACAGTTGCTACTTCACCTTTTCTACCAACCGTCTCTAAAGAAGACCAAGATATCCTTGCTCAGTTACGTGCTTCTGTTTGTTGGGGAACCACGGCGGATCCGGATCACGCCTCTCGGCGAGGCAGCGGAAGAACAAAAATTATGCCGGGAGACGATCAATACAATTCAATAAACATGCAAGCTATGACAATCATAGGGTGTTTAGATGACTACCTTGCTGGCAACTCGTGCCTGGCTCCGACCAGTTTCGTGAGGAAACCGGCACTTCATGGTAGACGG
>KV002628.1:0-11235 GCA_001598015.1 Dorcoceras hygrometricum
GGATAGTAGAAGTAGTATCCAATAGAATTCTTTGGATACCCAACAAGTAACATAAGATGGATCTATTATCCAGCTTATCTCCCACTGTCTGCTTCACGTAAGCAGGACATCCCCAAATCCTCATGTATGAGTATTTGGGTGGTTTGCCCATCCATATCTCATATGGAGTTTTATCCACCGCCTTGGTGTGGACATTGTTCAACAACATTAACGCCGTTTCGAGCGCATAGCCCCAAAACGAGGTAGGAAGCTCAGTGAAGCTCATCATAGATCGAACCATGTCCATCAAGGTTCAATTACGACGCTCTGCTACACCATTGAGCTGTGGTGTGGCCGGAGGGGTCCACTGTGAGAGAATCCCATTCTCTTTAAGATAGTCTTGAAATTCAGCACTCAAGTATTCTCCACCTCGATCGGATCGAAGTGCTTTAATACTTTTTCCTAACTGATTTTTTACTTCAGCCTTGAATTCTTTGAACCTTTCAAAGGATTCAGACTTGTGCTTCATTAAGTACAAGTAACCATACCTAGAGTGATCATCGGTAAAGGTGATGAAGTATGTGTGACCGTACTTAGTACCAATACTAAGTGGGCCACACACATCAGTGTGGATCAAATCCAACAGGCCTTGAGCACGTTCAGGCTTGTCCTTGAAGGATTGTTTACTCATTTTTCCCTTGAGACAAGATTCACAAGTCGGTAGGGATTCACAAGTCGGTAGGGAGTTAATGTCTGACATATCAAACATGTCACTCCTAACCAATTTGTTCATCCTACTTAGGAAAATATGACCTAGCCTAGCGTGCCAAAGTTGTGCTGGGTTCAAGCTATCATTTTTCCTTTTAATTGTTGTTGTATGTGTTTCCACATCGTGAGTTGAAACTTCTTTTAATTTTAAGGTGTATAAATCATTTTCGCGTTCCCCAATTCCAATTAAACATTCATTCTTGTATATATTGCAAATCGAATTAGCAAAATGACAAGAATATCCATCACTATCAAGCATAGAAACAGAAAAAATGTTCTTTATTAATTTGGGAACAAACAAAACGTTTCTCAATAACAGCTTAAAATTCGAAGACAGAAATAAATAAACATCTCCTACAGCTACTGCAGCAACCCTTGCTCCATTGCCCAGCCTCAAGTGGGTCTCACCCTCTCTAAGACGTCGGCTTCTTGTCATCATCTGCAAATCATTGCAGATATGAGATCCACATCCGGTATCAAGTACCCAAGAAGTCGAACTAAGAGACATATTTATTTCAATGTAGAAAATACCTTTTGCAGTTCGCAACTGCTCGAGGTACTCCTTGCAGTTCCTCCTCCAGTGCCCAGTCTTGTGGCAATGGTGGCAAATATCCTCAGATTTTTTTGGCTTTGAAGTCCTTGCCTTGGGCTTCTTGGCGGGCTTTTCCTCCTTCGCAGGGGCAGAGCCCCTTCTTCGCAGAGGAAGAAGAGCCCATAAGGAGGACGAGCTTGTCCTTCTTTATGGTCCCCTCGAACATTATGAGTATGTTCACCACCTCTTCAAGGGTGGCTTCCAGCTTGTTCATGTTGAAGTTGAACACAAAGGGGTCGAATGCAGCAGGGAGTGAGAGGAGAAGCAGATCCACTGACAGCTCATGTGGAAGTGTGATATCAAGGCCCACCAACTTTTCAATAAGCCCAATCATACGAACCCAATGCTCGTGGACCGAAGTCCCATCGCGCATGCGGCTCGTCATAAGCTCCTTGACAGTAGTGAACCTCTCAGTCCGAGAGTTCTCCACATACCAGCTGGAATGAACAGTACTTGAAAAAAAGAGTAAAGCAACTGCTGGATTCTAACTAAGGAAAAATACAGCTGCTGAATTTAAAATCACAATGCAGCTGCTGATTCCTAATCAAAGGAAAACAACTGCTGATATTTACAAGGAAAGACACATCTGCTGATGAACAATGCATCTGCTGAAATTTACGAAGACGTTTGCAATATCTAAACAATGATTTCGCTACCAGCCGTCGCCTATTAAACCAGACTTTACACTGATTCAACTAGCAAATACTGATTACGAGATCATCAAATTTCGACATTACAACTACAGTAAGAACATTCGTAAACACTAAAACCATACAGCTGCTGAATCTTAACAAGTAGATACAGCTGCTGGATACATAACTCTTCATCTGTAATATCCAAACAACAACGATGCCACCAGCTGTTGCCTATCAAACCATACCAATGATTCAACCAGCAACTACCAATTACACAGTTATCAAATTCTAATATTACAGCTACTGCAAGAAGAACTTTCATAACATTTCTGGAAATGAATTCGAATCCTCAGTACATATAAAACTTCATAAATTTTCTGAAAAACATACTGGAAGCATCATAAACATCAAAACATCCTTTTCGAACCCATCTTTCCTTCCTTATCATGTCCAAATCATTTCAAACATGAACTTTATATATATCCATAACATTCAGGCAAGCAGATCGATTAAAACACAATATATGCTTCAAATGGTGTAGAAAAAGATCAGCTTTTATGTGCCTTATTTGAAGCTTTGCAACAACAGCAAATTCCTGCAGAAATCCTCCTTTCGAGCAACACACGAACTTTTCTGAAATTCCTTTGAAGAACACTTTAAACTTTTCTTTGCAAATGATGAAAATCTTACTTTGAAAACAGGTTTTTATATGAAAGGTATTAGTGGCAAGCTACTTGAGAAATCAAGCATGACACACTTTCAAAATTTAGTAAAATTCCCTTCATATCATTTTAATTTGTAAAACACCAAACCTTCTCTTAAAGAAAGCATTTCACCTCCTTAAAACATTTTCCAATCGATTTAAAAATCAGCTCGTGCATCGCTACTTGGAGTCACCTGCTGGAACCAGCCGCAGCGCAACTTACCTGCTGAAATCAACAATTCAGCAGATACATGATATTTAAAATTGCCAAAATGGCCCATATGATTTATGAAATGCATAAATATGGTCCTAGGGATTTTGGGGCGTTACAGAAATACTCAGCTGTTGGTACAACGAAGAGAAGACCTATCAGGCGAAGCTGAATCAAAGATCGATGTTGTGACAGAAAATGAATTCAGCAGTAGATAAGAAGCAAACAAAGAACAGTACATAATAATTAGTTGTTGGTATAATCAGTTGTTGGAGTTCTCAGTCGTTGAAGCAGAGATGTTGCGAAACAATCAGCAGTTGCAAACACTCAGAAGTCGACAGAAACACTCAGCTGTTGGCAGTAGTGTTGAGGAAAAACACCAGCTGTTGCAAGATGATGTATTCAGTCGATGAGCAGGCAGTCGTTGCGAAATACTCAGCTGTTGGTACAACGAAGAGAAGACCTATCAGGCGTTGTTCAAAGTGAAGAAAAGCAAACAGCTGATGAGCAATATGGTAACGAATCTGACGAAAGCTGAACAAGCAGTAGGATGAATCAGTTGCTGTTGAAGAACTTTCAAGCAAAGCAGTTGACGTATCTGATATGAAGAGTTACTGAAACATGGAAGTCAACTGCTGAGCCTTCAGATAATTCAGCTGTGGAGTGCATTCAGCTGTTGGTACGCAATCAACCGTTTAAAAGGGAAAGAATCAATGGCTGAAATTGAGTCGTGCAAATGCCTTAATTCAAGGGGACAAGATCAGTACTATTTTGGGAAATAGTACAATATACAGAGAATTATTCACGGTGTTTACACATATTTGGAAAGACGACAAATTAACCTTGACAAGCACAGAAAGGGTTTTGAAGCTACTGTCTAACGGCTATATCTTTGGGAGAAGCTATATATACAAGCAGATTTGTTGATGCTAGAAGAGATGATGGATGATTTACGATTGAGAACGACGCATAGTGCACAAATGGAGAGGGAAGAAAAACAGAGTGACGAAGCAGTCGACCACCATGAGAGAGGAGCTTATTGCCAGTGTCGACTGCTGAGTCAAAATCAGCTTTTGTAGAGCAACTTCCCAAGTTGTGTGAGATTTATTATTTTGAGAGTTATGCTTACACTGTATATCTCACACACACAGAGATTCATTTACATTCATGAGAGTTGAGCGAAACAGTAAAGTGAATGAATTTCAAACCCAATACAATTGATCCCGTCCAAGCACGAAGAAGTTAAACTCTGTGTATGTATCTTTTCTCACAGAGGCGTAAAACAAGTGATTGGATGTACACAGCCGAGGAATGGTGTAGATTCTAGGAGTTCAGATTTTGGGCAGTGGGTAAGTCCCAAAATGTGATTGGGTCTGTACAATGTGTAGATCAAATCTTCTAGTGGAACCTTCCCGAAGCGGAAGAAGGGGAGACGTAGGAGATTGAGCTTCGAACTTCCAGGAACAAACAGCAGTGTATTTGTATTCTTTTAATTACAGTATTCCGCATACACATTTAATTTAGCACACGCATTGCAAACAGATTCCACATGCACTGTCACATTAACATCGGTTTTAAGGAATCTGTTTGCGTCGAGTAGCTTAAAAATTTAGGATTCAGTTCTGGTGTTTTCCGCATGTTTTTATTACATACCAGATCTGTCTCCGATGCTCTATTTTATATGTTCAAGAACCCGAGGTATTGCACCTTATTTTATTTGTAGGATCAGATCTATCGGCCCCTGTTGTGTTGTTTAGTTTAGTTGTGCGGTGAGATCTGATCCTTCGATCCTAACACGACCTTACATCGGGATCCCTATATGTCACACCTCCTGAAAACTATCACTTCACCTTGATGTTACACGTGGATCCATAGGCCCTGAAATCCTGAAATCATTCCTAAAAACAGGGGATCACCGGGCTCGGCTACCCGGTTAACTCCCATCATAGACTTGCCACATCACTTCAATTCCTCGGAATTTTAACTTAAAAAGGACATGCCTGATCGTTTCATAAAATCTCATGATGTGTGAATTTCTTAAAATCATGCAATTTAAAAACTTAGCCCATTAAGGTATATTTAATCGTTTTCTTTAAAACATTACGTACATAAAATACTACATATAAAATTAAATATACACTTACGAGCTTCTACATTTTTCTACTTAGGTCAATGATTGATTCCGGGGCCAGGTTCACCACTTCTAGACCACGCATTGCTCTAAACGCGGTCGATGAAACGAATGTTCACCGTTTTTTCCCATTTTTACTTAATTTCTTTAAATTTTTGATTTCTTAAAATCAAGACTAAAGGGGACTACTTAAAATAATTTTTGAATTCTAAAAATCAATTTGGGACTTATTAAAATCGATTTTGACCTTTAAAATTAATTTAAATCAATTTTGACCTCGAAAGCCAATTTTGACCAAAAGACTGATTTTGACCAAATTAAATCCCAAAAATCGGTTTTAACTCCAATAAAATACCAAAGACCCTAATTTTGACTAAAAACTTAAAATTAAACATAACTTAAATTATTTAAAAGGTTTGACTCAATTTTGACCTTCTGTCTAATTTCTTTAAAATTGGGCCTTTGGCACATTAATTAAAATAACAGGTCCATAATTAAAATAACTTGATCCCATTTTAAAATATTTGACTCGAGACTCGATGAACCGCTCTGGTCCAATCAAACCAGCCAAAACCGGTTCACTTAGACCGAACCATAGCAAAATTAAGCCATAAACCGAAAATCACACACACACCCTCACGCGCAGCCGCGACCATCAGCCACTCCGCGCGACCGTTCTCCCTGCTCCGGCCACCACTTCCCGAGCCCTTCCGGCTGGACCACCCCCAGGTCCAGCCGGTCCTAACCAAACCAGCCTTGGCCCCAACCGTGGTCTCATAAGAGAACATGACCCTGGTGAAGGCGACGCATCGCGCGGCCGCAGAACACACATCAGAAGGAGTTTTGCATGCAGCCGCTGGTTCCATCGTTATTTCCCACATGTGGATCCCTCATAGCCCTATTTAGGACCCCTTGAACCACCTGATATCGAGCCAAGTCTCTTAGGAAGCCCCCAAACCGAAGCCATGCAAGAAAATCATCAAAACCGTGAGATGCAACATCAGACATACATAAGACGTGAACATAGCTGTCTAGATCCTAGGCATACACACAAAATTCATGCATAATTTTCATAAAATAGGTTATATTATTTAAATGGTGAGCAAGAGAATTGATATCACATGTCTGGGTTGAAGAAAACGTTGATCTGCGAGGTACGGACGTTGTAGGTGCGAGATCGGGGCGTAACCGGCTATGGATCACCAAGCTCCTTCAAAGGCTGATTATTTTCGAAATTTTGTGTGCTAAGGGAGGGGAGAAGATGGCTGGTACATCAGATGGAGGCTAGGGTGTGTTTAAATTTGTGATTATGAATTAATGAAAGTGCCTATAATGACCCCTATGGATTTAAATTAGAAAAAGTACAAGTTTTCCCTCTAATTAAATCAAAAGGTGTTTAAAACTCATAATTGGGCTTTTATGGTTATAAAATTTCGAAATATAGGCCTCCTTATAATTTAAAATGCCTTAAAACTCAATATGTCAGCCCGTAAAGGCGAAAAACGGGTTCCCCTCCAAAATAATTATAAAAATCCTAATTTCCAAAAATATTTGCTTAAAATAAAATAAATTCATTCTTTAAAATCTCATAACTTAAAATCTCAATTTATTTTCTTTCCGGTCGACCCTAATCTCGTACACACGTCCGTAGCTCAAGCAGGCTGAAAAATAACACATGCATAACATGCAGCATAAAATCATAAATAATTCACATAATAGATACATTATGCGCTGCTGACAGACTGGGTGGTAACGCTAGCCAGTGTACCCACCCTCTCCAGAATCTCGAATGGCCCAATAAACCTAGGGCTAAGCTTGCCCCTCCGGCCAAAGCGCATCACGCCCTTCATGGGCGATATCCGCACAAACACATGGTCTCCCACGGCCAGCTCCAGATCTCATCGTCTCTGATCGGCAAAACTCTTCTGACAACTCTGGGCTGTCCTCATCCTATCCCGAATCCTCGTCACAACATCTGCTGTCTGCTGCACTAACTCCGGCCCCATAAGCACTCTCTCGCCAACCTCGTCCCAATGTACGGGAGATCTGCATCTCCTCCCATACAAAGCCTCATATGGAGCCATCCCAATCGACGCCTGGAAGCTGTTTTTGTATGTGAACTCTACCAGTGGCAGTCTCGAATCCCACGTACCCTAAAAATCAATCACACGCTCTCATAAAATCCACCAAAATCTGGATGACCCTCTCTGACTGTCCGTCTTTCTGCGGATGGAAAGCTGTACTGAACGACGGTCTAGTACCCAAAGCGGCATGTAAGCTCCTCCAGAACGCAGATGTGAATCTGGTGTCTCTGTCCGACACTATCGAGACTGGTATTCCATGCAGTCTGAACACCTCTCGGATATAAAGCTCTGCATACCTCATCAGGGTGAAAGTAGTCTTCACCGGTAAGAAATGCGCTGACTTGGTGAGTATGTCCACAATCACCCATATAGCCATGAACCCTCTGGGACTTCTGGGCAATCCAACCACAAAATCCATCGTGATATGCTCCCAATTCCACTCAGGAATGGGAAGCTGCAACAACCTGCCGGTTGCTGATGCTCTGCCTTGACCTGCTGACAAGTCAGGCACTCAGACACGAATCTCCCTATGTCTTTCTTCATCCCTGGCCACCAATACAAAGTCTGTAAATCTCGCTACATCTTCGTACCCCTTGGGTGGATGGAGTACGTCGATGCATGAGCCTCAGATAAGATCTCGGCTCTCAACTGACCAGTGCTAGGAACCCACATCCGGCCTCTGAAACGGACTATCCCATCCTCAATAGTGTAAAAACCTCGTCCTCTGTCCTCATCACGCTGCCTCCACTGCTGCAACTGCTCATCGGAGGCCTGTCCCTCTCTGATCCGCTCATGAAGGGTCGGCTGAATAGTGAGCACTACCAAACTCGATGCACAGCCTCCTGAATAAAGCTCTATACCAAACCTCTCTATCTCAGTCTGAAGTGGCCTCTCAAATGATAGACAAGCCATCACTGCAGTCTTCCGGCTCAAAGTGTCTGCCACTACATTAGCCTTACCCGGATGGTAGCTAATGTCAAAGTCGTAATCCTTCACCAACTCTAACTATCTGCGCTGCCTCATGTTCAGCTCCTTCTGGGTGAAGAAATACTTGAGACTCTTGTGGTCGGTGAATATCTGACACTTCTCGCCTTATAAATAGTGCCTCCAAATCTTCAGCTCAAACACCACTGCAGCAAGCTCCAAATCATGTGTCAGATAGTTTTTCTCATAACCCTTCAGCTTCCTCGACGCATAAGCAATAACCTTACCACCCTGCATCAGAACTGCACCCAAACCTCTCAAAGAAGCATCTGTATAAACCACAAACTCCTCGTGGTCCACTGGCATAGTTAACACTGGTGCTGAAGTAAGGGCCTCCTTCAGCTGATCAAAGCTCCTCTGACACTCGGGACTCCATACATATTTCGCATTCTTCCTGGTCAGGGCTGTCAAGGGCACTGAAATCGAAGAGAAGCCCTTGATAAATTTGCGATAATAACCTGCCAAGCCCAAGAAACTACGAATCTCCGCTGCATTCTTCGGAATCCCCCAATTCTGCACTGCCTCCACCTTTGATGGGTCAACAGAAATCCCATCTCTCGACACAATATGCCCTAAGAAAGCCACCTGCTCCAGTCAAAAATCGCACTTGCTGAACTTGGCATACCATCTATGCTCCCTCAAAGTCTGCAAAGCCGTCTACAAGTGTTGTCTGTGCTCCTCAAAGCTCCTCGACCCCAATTCTGCACTGCCTCCACCTTTGATGGGTCAACAGAAATCCCATCTCTCGACACAATATGCCCTAAGAAAGCCACCTGCTCCAGTCAAAAATCGCACTTGCTGAACTTGGCATACCATCTATGCTCCCTCAAAGTCTGCAAAGCCGTCTACAAGTGTTGTCTGTGCTCCTCAAAGCTCCTCGAATAAATCAGAATGTCGTCGGTGAACACAATGAAGAACTGGTCTAGATACTGCCTGAATACCCTGTTCACCAGATCCATGAAAATCGTTCGGACATTCGTCAGGCCAAACGGCATCACCAAGAACTCGTAGTGGCCGTAATGTATCCTAAAAGCAGTCTTGGACACATCCTCCTCTCTAACTCTCAACTGATGGTAGCCAGATCTCAGATCAATCTTCGAGAATAATGAAGCTCCCTGAAACTGATCGAATAAATCCTCAATACTTGGGAGTGGATACTTATTCTTCACTGTGACTCTGTTCAGCTTCCGGTAGTCAATGCACAACCTCTTGCTACCATCCTTCTTCTTCACAAACAACACTGGCGCACCCCATGGAGAAAAGCTAGGGCGTATGAACCCCTTATCAAGCAACTCCCGAATCTGTTCCTTAAGCTCCGTCATCTCGGTAGGAGCCAATCGGTAAGGTGCCTTAGAGATAGGCACTGTCCCTGGCATCAACTCAATAGAAAACTCCACCTCTCGCTCCAGTGGGATTCCCACTACATCGTCAGGGAAAACATCGGCATAATGTCTGACTACCTCCACATTGGATAGTGAAGGGCATGCTGAATCTCCAGAACCGGTAACGCTGGCCAAGAATGCCTGACATCCATGCTCAACTAGCTTCCTGTAGAAATGATATGAACCTGGGATTACACGGCCTCCTAGCTGCCTCAAATAAGAATGCCTCCTGCCCTGGGGTTCTGATAGAAACTGTCCTCTGCTGAAAATCAATCACGGCTCCAAACTCTGTCAGCCAATCCATGCCTAGGATGAGGTCGAATCCTGTCATCGGCAAAATGACCAAATCTGCACTAACTGCATGATCCTGAAACGTCATCGTCAAACCCTACACGATGCTGGTCTTCGTCAACTCCTCTCCTGACGGAATCGTCATGACGAGAGCTACCCCCATGCTCTCCGGAAGAATCCCCATCCTCCGTGTGAATGCACTCGAAATAAACGAGTGGGTCGCCCCTGAGTCTAGAAAAGCGAGTGTAGTGAACCCATGCACACGAATCTCGCCTGAAACAGAACGTCACACAGGTACGCGTTTACGGTCATACTAAAAGCCCAAAAGTAGATTAGATACCTAAAACCGTTCTAGGTTCGCTAGTCCTATCCGTCAAAGTTCTCAAAGCAAGTCCTAGGAGTCTTACAGTCCCCACCTATGTTCACCTAGCAACTAAGGCAACAAGTTTCCTAGCAGTGCTCTACCTATCAAGCAATTCCAAAACACTCAGATAGCGCATAACTGTTGGCGACAATGGCAGATCCGGATCCCGTTTCCCGGGGGCACAGCGGAAGTTTAAAATTTTGCCTCGAGATACGTTCAATACATTAAAATCAATCAATAAACCATTCACAGGGCGTTTATCGATCGTTACCTTGCTGGCGTCTAGGCGCCTGGCTCCAACCAGATTCACAGGGAATTCTGGCTCTTGAATTGTAGGCGGCGGTAGATCGTCTAATCAGGTCCACGATCGGAAACGCGATTCCTCCGTAAATCTGCACTAGAAGATCTGACGGATTTTGGCACGATCGGATTCTCCTCATCACGCTGATCGAAACAAGTCCGATCACGAAGTCACCGGCGGCGGGCGGCGGTGAGCGGCGGCGCTTGGAGGTGGCCGGCGACGGCGTGAGGTTGGGAGAGGAAGGGGCGGTCGATTTTAGGTCTAGAGAGTGAGTTGTGTGTTGTTGTGATCAAATCCCTAGGTCTAGCATAAGTAGACCAATGATGGGCTTTCACCAGTCCAATGGGCCTGGGGCGGGCCCAGGTCCATATGAACATTCGTTTCAACCGTATCACCGTGGCTTCATCACAATTCCGATCAACGATCAGATTGGACCGATCGACTCAGTTTCCAAAACTTAATATTATGATGCGAAAACAATTTTTCAGACCACCTAGTCTAAAATTACAGTTTAGCCCCTCAACTTTGGGAAATCGCAATTTGACCCCTGTTGAATTTTAGGAAGTCGCACTCCCTAAAATCCTCCTCCTATGCTCAACACGTTGAGCTCAGTTTCCGTGCGGGAATCATGAATCCAGTACTTGTGTGACCCTCAATGGTTCAGGGATACAGCTAGCCGTGGGCCCACAACCATTGTGACTCCGAAATCACAATTTCGGACTGACCCATCGGATCATGGTAAAGCGCCTAGCAACATCGCCCCATGATCCCATATGTATCACTGATAGTGCCTGCAAGAACCAGTTGGTC
>KV002628.1:11300-24663 GCA_001598015.1 Dorcoceras hygrometricum
AACACATATATCCCGATCAGATCAACGACCATTGGTAAATCGAGAGTCGCTAGAGATCCGATAGCTATGCATACATCTTGGAGATCAAATAGTGACATCGCGAGTGTAACTAGGCAAACCCATTTACCTAAAACACATCCAGTACTCTGGCCAGAGATTTATCACACTATTGTCTCCTCAGATAACATAGTATATCCACGCATGAAAGCGAGCGGTGAATCCTCGACAACGAAGCATCGACTCCGACATGCATCGGGACCTCACCCAATCTCGCCACCTAATGACCCCAAGGGAGTCGGTAAACGGGTCAAAGTGAGGCGCCTATCATGTAGAGTCTCAATGACGTTTTGAGTAGTGAGGACTAATCAGTACAACCAAGACCTCGGACTTATCCACTCGACAAATGGTAACCACTTGGAAAGTCCGAAGGAGGGTAGTTCGATAGATCACCAGGTCACTATCCATCTGCATGCTCAGAACATCACAATGTTCCCTACCAATGAAACATGGTACTTCACATCGTAGATGCCGGTCTCAAGCTCGGGCGGCCTTATCCTCATTTTGACGGCCCAATCGACTAGGAACGAATTCAGAATATACAGTGACTATTAGATGTGTTTCATGATAGCCATCATATCCACTATCACATCTAACATACACTATGGTGCATTCTAGGTCTTTATCCAACACAATTGTTAACATTATATCATAATGAAGATAAAGAATGCCATAAATAAATGCGAATTTCATAAATAAAGATTGTCATATACAAGAGTCAATAAAACCCACACGCCACAAGTTGGATAGTTGGGCATCTACTCTAACAATAACATGGTACGGAAATCTAAAATGGAATACCTGTAAGCAAAGTCGTGTCTGGATCTGCTGCCTCAGCCTGTATCACGAACACGCGACCAGTGGCATGTCTTCTCTTAGGGCAATTCCAAGAGATATGCCCTGGCTCCTTGCAGTGATAGCACATGTCAGTCCCTACCATGCAAGGTCCTGGATGCCGCTTATTGCATTCTTTGCAAACCGGAAACTCTCCAGGTCTAGGGGCACTGGCCCCCTGCTGCTGTGGCCTCTGCTGGCCCTAATATCTCTGCTGGCCCTGGGGCCTTTGCTGCTGCTGCTGGCCCTACTGAGATGGGCCCTTAGAAGGCCCCTGGAAATGTCTCTTCGCTGGTGGCTGCGAAGACTGGCCCGTGGCGGGCTGCTGCATCTGCCTCTTCCTCTGATAGTCATCCCTCATATCCTTCCGGCCCCTCTCGGACCGATAAGCCCTATTTACCGCCGCCATATAGGTCCCCACGTCTGCCATGTTGACATCGTGGCGGATGTCAGGTCGCAGTCCATCAGTAAACTGCCTCAGCTTCTCACTCTCCATGGTAGCAATCGCGGGTACAAAAGGTCACCCCCGCTCAAAGTGCCTAACATACTCCGCAACAGTCTTGTCTCCCTGACGGAGACTCATAAACTCCCGAATCAGCTGGCTCCGGGCATCTATAGTAAAATACTTCTCAAAGAAGACTTTCTTGAACTATTCTCAAGATAGGCTCTCCAGATACAGTCCAACCACTGCCCCCTTCCACCAAAGAGCAGCGTCTCCCTTCAGCATGAAAATAGCACAACGGACCCTGTCGGCGTCCGCTAGATCCATGTAGTCGTAGATAGTCTCCATGGATCAGATCCACTCCTCAGCAACAAGTGGATCAATGGTGCCCGCAAACTCCTTCGGTCCCTGCTTGCGGAACCTCTCTGCAAAGTCCTCTTCATGCGACTTCCGGGTCGCTCTGACTGACGCTCCAACAGCCTAGTAATCCCAGCGAGCATGTCCACACTAGCTCGCTCATACGGAGTCAACTGAGGTGGTGGGGGAGGAGGAGGTGTAGCATCATCCTGCTGGCTCTTATCGCGATGGGGAGGCATTGTTCTGATACACCAAAACCTTATCACGTAAATCTAAGTGCATGACTAAGCGTCTATTTTTAAAACCCTAAGGTCAAAACTCATGCAAGGCTAAACATAACATAAATAATAACATATTAAAACTCACAGACTGGTAGTGCGACTTCTGAGCTCCACGCAGCAGGCAAGTACCCCACCAGAACCTGGCTCTGATACCAACTGAAACGAACCAGAGTCTAAAAACTTTTTTTTTAAAACATTTGCGGAAGCATAAACTTTAAATATGGCTCCTTCCCTTCTAAAATATTTCTAAACCATTTTCTCAAAAATACTGTAAGCATAAATAAAAGAATATTAAAAAAATGCCAATACATCCAACAGTAAAATCGTCAAGTAAAAAGAATACTGAAGGCCAAGATGTTATAAAAACCAGTATCTTAAACTATAATATAACAGACTGAATCATAAAGACGATCATGGGGTACTGCTACAACCAACGCTCAGAGGATCACCGTCAGTCGGAATGAACTCATCAACGGAATCATCACCTGCACCATTTAAACCTAGTAAGCCTAGAGGCTCAGCATGCTCTATCGTAATGCATAACAAGGTACATACTAATAAAATCGCATGCAAGCACATACTTTAATTAAAATAACGTTAAAGACATGGACGCGTGCATGATCTTGAAACATTTCATGTAACGCCTAGGAATTTTCATACCTAAATCGCATGCCTTACTATTTTATTTATTTATTCGCATGAGTTATGCTATTTGATTTATTTAATTCCGACATCGAGTTCTTTTTGAGATTCATGATTTAGATGATGCGAGGTTGGAAAGGAGTTGACGAGGTCACCGAGGACTCTCTTTTTTTTTAATTCACTCTCGAAGTCATGCCTCATGCCTTGAAACTTTCTATTTTTAGAAGGTGAATTGGAGAGGAATTTCGTTTTTTACATACTTCTAAACTTTTGCAAACCATGAGGGATCGAGAATTTAATTCTTTTAGATGATTAGCACTTTTGCTACAAAAAAATACAAGTTTACACAATTGCACCTATTTTTAACACTAATTTTCCAAAGTTACAAGGTAGGAAGGGGATTTAAATATTTTAGCACTTCTTTAAGTTGTGTTTAGCAACTTTAACACTCTCTTCTTATTTAAACTAAACTCAACCCTTCCCCTCATTTGTTATCAAGGTTTTAAGGCAAGTACAAAGCATCCTTGATGCATCTTTCAAGCTATATTAATTTGTGTGTGTAGATCTAAAGGATTTGATGTTTTAAATTCATAATATGATGCTTGATTTAAATGTTAACATAAAATTTTCATGAACTTGGCAGCCAAGGCATAGATCTAGACGTGTGGGAAGGAGTGGAGTCTTGAGGGTGGGAGATCGGCCATGGATGGAGTGTCACGTCTTCTCCTCGGTTCCTTTGGCTTCGGGTGAGCATGTACGGTCTAGGTGTGGCTGGAAACAGCCCCTGGATAGAGCAGGCCGAGCCCTTGAGGCCTTGGTAGACGAGGGGCTGCGTGAAGGGGGCTGTTGCGTTGTTGAGTTTTCATGGAGGGTGTGTAGTTGGGGTTTGAGTGAGCTTGGTTCGTTTGTGGCCAAGGTTTGAGTCCAAGAGGGTTATGAGAAGGTCCAGGGGTCGTTTGGGGTCTGGTATAGTGTCTGGTCGTGCCCTTGGGTCGAAAGAAGTGGTCGGTTTAGAGATATTGACAGCATCTAGGCTGGTTTTCCCCCTGTGCGCGACCAACTTGGTTGCAGACGTCAGGTTGGTCGCGTCCGTTACTATTTTTGAGATTTCTTTGCTCCAGAGTCAAGTACGTCGAGTTAGGCTTACGTGGGTCCAGGTTTGAGGTTATTTGGTTTAGAAACGAATTTTATATGATGTTTACGGTTTTGTCGCGCATAATGAGTCTTTTCGAGGTATTTTCGGGAAAGTTGGGAATTTGAGTCTTAGGGGCTGCCAAAATTCGTGAATTGTTTTATTTGATGTTTTAAGCTTGATTCCAGTTGATTTTAAGCATTTTTAGCATTTTTGTGATTTATGGAATTTTCGGAATTTAATTATGGTATAAAATCTCTAAAAATTATAAATTCAGTATGTTTGACTATTTTATGCCATTGTTGACTTTTATAAAATGTTTTATGAGAAGAAGGTTATGATTTAAGTAAATAAACTTTTTGAGGAATTTTGAGGAATTATTTTGAGGCATGAATGAGGAAAATAAAATTTTGAACGATGGGACTTTATTGTGGTTTTTCTATGACGGATATGGGGTCGGGAGATGCTACGCTTGCCATATCAAAATGACGGGTCTGGGCTTCAGATAAGTACTGAAGTGCCTTTCCAACTGACGGGTCTGGGCTCCAGATGAGTACTGGAGTGCCTTTCCAACCTAGTACTAGTGTTTATTAGCTTGATCAAGCGACTTGAGGTTGAGGAACCACAGTCGAGGAACAGAATTCACGAGGAAAAATTTTTAGCAAATTTTATTTTATGCATGCAAATGTTTTAACGTTATTGAGGATTTATACGTTTATACTTTTAAATTTCAGAAAGGAAATTATTTTAAGTAGGACTATTTTATTTGCATGTGCATGTACTATTTATTATTCGTTATTCTTGAGTTTTGTACTTGTTGAGTCTTTAGACTCACTATGCTTGTTGGATGCAGATGAGGCTGAGATTGAGATCGAGGGGCGGGATTCCTGAGTGGGCTGCAGTCGAGCTTGGCACTTACCCAGCGACCTGCGTTTTTCCACTTGAGTTCGGCAGTGATGTTTTGATTGTTGAGATACATTCTTTTAAGTTGTTTTATTTAGTTGGATGGAGTTTGATGACCTAGCATGATTTTAAATTATTGCGCAGATTTTAAAACCTTTATTTTGTTAGGAGTTGGAATATTCATTTATATTTGTTTGTCTAGTTGTTACGCTTTATTTTAAGTTATGTGTGAGTTGGTGTTATTAGTTGTTTTAAAAAAAAAAAAAATTTATCCAGTCTTTTTCCGCATTTAAGATCTCTTTTAAAACAAATATAATTAAGAAGTGAGGGACGTTACAGTTGGTATCAGAGCCAGGTTCTGGTTTGGGTTGTGCCTACAGCTGACTGCAAGAAACTCAAGGAGTCTCGCCTCGAAGTCTGTAAGTCTTAGTGTTTGACTGCTTTATATAATTGTCCAATTACTTCAAGTTCATGTTTATTATTTTGAGATATTGATGTGATTATGTCTTGAGGCTATATGTTTGCATATATTATTGTTTTTCTTTGAGGCATGTTGAGACTAAGTAGTGAAATTCGTTACAAACCCCAGATGCCTCCCAGACGACAAGTTACCCCACCTCCACCACCATCGTTGAGCTCCAGCGATCAGTTTCTAGCTGGACCTGCAAAGATTTTGAGACAGAATGCCGGTACTTCACAGGCGGCCAGGACCGATGCTATATGAGAAGTTCCGCAAGATGGGGCCGCCAGAGTTTATCGGTACCACCGATCCATTCGTGGCTGAGGGATGGGTTTTAAAATTGGACCTTTGACACATTAATTAAAATAACAGGTCCATAATTAAAATAACTTGACCCCATTTTAAAATATTTGACTCGAGACTCGATGAACCGATCCGGTCCAACCGAACCAGCCAAAACCGGTTCAGTTAGACCGAACCATAGCAAAATTAAGCCCTAAACCGAAAATCACACACACACCCTCACGCGCAGCCGCGACCATCAGCCACTTCGCGCGACCGTTCTCCCTGCTCCGGCCACCACTTCCGGAGCCCTTCCAGCTGGACCACCCCCAGGTCCAGCCGGTCCTAACCAAACCATACTTGGCCCCTACCGTGGTCTCATAAGAGAGCACGACCCTGGTGAAGGCGACGCACCGCGCGGCCGCAGAACACACATCAGAAGGTGTTTTGCATGCAGCCGCTGGTTCGATCGTTATTTCCCACCTATGGACCCCTCATAGACCTCTTTAGGACCCCTTGAACCACCTGATATCGAGCCAAGTCCCTTAGGCAGCCCCCAAACCGAAACCATGCGAGAAAATCATCAAAACCGTGAGATGCAACATGAGACATACATAAGACGTGAACATAGTTGTCCAGATCCGAGGCATACACACAAAATTCATGCATAATTTTCATAAAACAAGTTATTATGATTTAAATGGTGAGCAATAGAATTGATATCACATGCATGGGTTGAAGAAAACGTTGATCTGCGAGATACGGACGTGTAGGTGCGAGATCTGGGCGACATAAGACGTGAACATAGTTGTCCAGATCCGAGGCATACACACAAAATTCATGCATAATTTTCATAAAACAAGTTATTATGATTTAAATGGTGAGCAATAGAATTGATATCACATGCATGGGTTGAAGAAAACGTTGATCTGCGAGATACGGACGTGTAGGTGCGAGATCTGGGCGCAACCGGCTATAGATCACCAAGCTCCTTCAAAGGATGATTATTTTCAAAATTTTGTGTGCTAAGGGAGGGGAGAGACGGTTGGTACATCAGATGGAGGCTAGGGTGTGTTTAAATTTGTGATTAAGAATTAATTAAAGTGCCTATAATGACCCCTATGGATTTAAATTAGAAAAAGTACATGTTTGCCCTCTAATTAAATCAAAAGGTGTTTAAAACTCATACTTGGGCTTTAATGGTTATAAAATTTTGAAATATAGGCCTCCTTATATTTTAAAATGCCTTAAAACTCAATATGCCAACCCGTAAAGGCGAAAAATGGGTTCTCCTCCAAAATAATTATAAAAATCCTAATTTCCAAAAATATTTGCTTAAAATAAAATAAATCCATTCTTATAAATCTCATAACTTAAAATCTCAATTTATTTTCTTTCCGATCGACCCTAATCTCGTCCACACGTCCGTAACTCAAGCATGCTGAAAAATAACACATGCATAACATGCAGCATAAAATCATAAATAATTCACATAATAAGGCATGTAATCATCTAAAATATTTTTCCCTAGTCATGCACTCATTTCTACGTAGTCAGGAAATTATAGGCGTTACAGAGTGTTTGGGGAAACACTCAGCAAGTGGGGGATACCATTAGAGCATACAAAATATACATATACATATACTGATTCAGATCAGAGCCTATAGCAGAACAGAGCATAACATAACAGGTAGCACTGATAGTCACTTTGTCTCTATAGTTTACTGATCAGTCCCTAATTTTTACTCCTCTAAGGGGCGAGGCCATAGTTACACCACGTAACTCAGAGTGCGAAATATTCCGTAGACCCATACTACGACAGTAACATCAGTGTTAAAACAGAGCATAGATCATAGCATGAACTTGACACAAAACGAAATCTGATACGAAACAAGTGCTCGAACAGTAATTCAAAACGGAACGTAGCATGAATAATATATATTATTTGAAACGAATATTGATATCAAAAGCCCACTTACAGTCTCCTGAAGTTTGTGCGGTTTAATGCAGTAGAACATTATTCAGATCAGACGAAATCTGATACACAAAATATGGTAATCTTCGCACAGTACTGTGGTAAAGCTTGTGCAGGGTGAGACCGTACTGGTATATCACTGAGGATTTTTTCGAAATGAGTGAGGTCCGATGCTACAGTCAGATATTTATACGTGTAGAAACAGGATAGTCAAAGGTAAGTCAAAGCCTTAAATTCATGATTTGATGGTTATAAATCTGACTGTTACAAGAGTAACGGTTTAGGCATTGAATTGGATGGTTTAATTGGCCATTAATCTCCCTAATTCGTCAGTACAATTGCGAAATCTGATCTGTACGTGTGTAGCAGTTTTCTGAAATTCGTGGGCTGAGTTTCTTCACCAGATCTGATTTTACATCGCCAAATCTGAATCTACGTCGCCGAATTTTAATTTACGTCACCAAATCTGAATTTACGTCGCAGAATCTGTATTTACGTCGCCAAATCTGAATTTACGTCACCAAATCTGAGTTGACTGTTGGCTGTCCAGATCTGAGTCGATTGTTGACTGTCCAGATCTGAGTTGACTGTTAACTGTGCGGATCTGAGTCGACTGTTAACTGTCCAGATTTGAGTCGACTGTTGACTGTTCCAGATCTGAGTCGACGATTGACTGTTCCAGATTTGAGTGGACCGTTGACCGCCCCAAATATGAGTTGACCGTTGACCGTCCCAAATCTGATTATTTATTTTTACAGCTAAATTTTCGGGTTTTCACAAGAAGGATCCACTAGAAGATTTGATTTGTATAGACCCGATCCAACAATCCTCAAGCTTCAAGAACTCCTAGCCCCAAATGCACACCAACTCACAGGCTGTGTGACTAACTAAACAAACACTTCTTTTACGTCTCAGTGAGAAAGACTACAATGATTGTTGTGTTTGTGATTCACTCACTAATCTATACGGCTCATCTCTCGAAACTGTGAGTGAATCTGTGTGTGAGAATTTACAGTATAAGCTCACTCTCTTCTGGTATTCTCACACACTAGGAAGTGCTTCTTCAAAGCTGATAAATCATTGTCTTCGCTGGATTGTGCAGACGAATATGATTACTCATTGAAGCACTCGGCTTGTGCACCAGGTCACACCTAGGCACTAGACCAGCTTATACACCAGCCGTCACCTGAGTGTACAAGCTCTCGACTAAGCAATACTCTCTGTAATCTATTTTGTGCCTCTCTGCACTTGTGTTATATTTCATTCATATCATATCTCCGCTTGTTGTCTGCTTGATGTATATAAAGCCTCTTGTGCAATTCTATCCACTGGACACAAAGTTGTAGCCGTTGAAAAGGCTTCTGTGAAGTTTTGACAAAGTTGTACCTTGTGTCCTTTATCATTAAATACGTTTACAGGCTTTATTGATTTTGAGCTCTCTGCTATTTAATGTATTGCAGCCTTTCCTGACTTTAAGCAAGTGAGTATTGTACTTGATGTAGACAAGATGAAGCAAATCAGTTTGAACTAATACAATAAAATCTCCACAAACACTTGTGTTCAAACTGCTTTGTTCGTATGAACTGGTATGTTCTTCTCTAAGCTGCTCTTGAATGCTCTAATCTACTCTGATATGTTTTTGTTCATTGCTATGCTCTTAGCTGGTCTCTGAGCTAGTCATCTGGTCTATGAGCTGGTTTCTCTCAGTACAGTACTTTACCAGCTTAGACGTTATCAACAAGTTCTACATCAAGCTGGTTTGTCTCCCAACTGGTCTCCGAGCTGGTTTCTTCCATCTGGTTTCTTGTTACTCTTTGTGTTGTACCAGCTTAGACGTTTTCTGCTGTTCTTAACTCATTTTGCTCTGAGCTGAACTGATATATAAATCATATAGATTCTTTCTGAGCTGCTTATTTGAGCTGTTTGCCCGATCTGATCTGTTGAATCAGAACAGATGTGATCAGATGATCCAAATAAGAAGGGATATAATCACTGTTGCAAGATTTTTCCAGTGCAGAGGATCACATGTTGTTATATACCAAAGGAATCGTAGAGGACTGCTCTCCAAGGAGGAAGATCACAAGCAAGTACACATTATCAAATAAGAGATCAGCTGGGAAAGGAAACCAGATGGGAAATCAGCTTGAAGAAGCAGTGTACAAATTAGCTTGGAGTATTCAAAAGCAGTTGCAAACAAAAGAAACTGTGAACAAGAGCAGATGAGAAGAGCAGCTTAGAGAATATCAGACCAGATCAGGAGCTTCGTGACAAATCAGCTCGGACGAACAAAGCAGTTTGAACATAAGCTATGCGAAGAATTGGATTAATCTAGTTCAAATCGATTTGTTTGTCATTTCTACATCAGGTACAAAGACGCACATGCTCAAAGTCAGGAAAAGCTGCAGAGCATTTAAGAAGAGAGCTTAAAGTCAATAAAACCTGCAAAATATTTAATGAAAAAAGGACACAAGGTACAACTTTGTCAGAAGCCTTTACAACAGCTACAATTTTGTGTCAAAAAGGGAAATAGGTATCAGAGCAATCTGGTACCCAGTTTTTGATCCTAACAATGGGCTTTGCAGGTGTTGTGTGCATGTTACCCGAGATTTGGTGGCTAGCATTGATACCAAGGTTGATCCTTACTGATTACTAAGGATTTATACCTAATCTGGAGTTTAATCCATGTAGAATATCATAACGAAGTTGAGCAGAATGTATCAGTATAATAGATCAGTTTGGAAAAGCGTACAGATCAGTAGAACAGAATCAGTTGAGAATAGAACATATTAGATCAGCTTAACTCAGAGATAGGGCAGATCAGAGCAGCATCGTAGAAGTGATCAGATGAGATCAGTTCAGTTGATAACGACCCAGTAACGGATCAGATTAGAAGTGCATAACAGAAAATATGAGAAGATCAGAGCAGCGTAGAGTAGTTCAGAAGTAGTTCAGTTCATACGAGCAAGAGCCGTGTAGTTCAGTTATCAGATCAGGTCGGAGCTTTGCACCAGATCAGCTCATATAAGAAGATAAGAGCTTCTTGAAGTGCTCAAATCAGATCAGAGCACCATTTTGTGTGAGACTGTGTGCCAGTTCGTGTTAAAGTAAAATTTATAATTTCTTATGATAACAAAAATAAGACAAGAATTGGAATTAACGTGAAATTCGAGCAATCAGACTTTGTGGATATCAGATGTGTCTTATCGGGTTAAAGATTTCGATCAGATTCGGGTTTTGGAACAGTTGGGTTATCGGGTCAGTGTATTCAGTTTATCGGGTCAGGTCTCTACTGTTGAAAGTGCTCTAGAAGTGATTCAGATGTCTTCGTATCAGACTTCGTATTGAATCAGCAATGGTGTCTGTCAACAGAACTGTCCGTATTACTGTGACCAGTTAAAGTATCAAACCTCGTTATATTGACTCAGCTGGTCTTATTCATGTTTGAAAGTAATCAGATGTTGTTACATTGTTTCTAACAGATGCCGTTGCAAAGGAATCGAAGGATTTTCAGATAAAGGTCATTTGAAAGAGTCTTACAATTTAGATATCAGATCTCTCCTATTCTACAACTTACAAAAAGGGGGATATATCAGATTTCGTTAAGCAATCAGATTTTGTTAAGCAATCAGATATCGCAAGTAGTCAGATGTCTCTATGTGACAGCTATATATTCGATCAGCGATGAGTTAATCAATCTTCTTCAAGAAAGAAAGAACTGATCAATAGAAAACCTTCAGGCACAAACGACGAACCAATTCAAACGATATATCAGATTTCGTTAAGCAATCAGATTTTGTTAAGCAATCAGATATCGCAAGTAGTCAGATGTCTCTATGTGACAGCTATATATTCGATCAGCGATGAGTTAATCAATCTTCTTCAAGAAAGAAAGAACTGATCAATAGAAAACCTTCAGGCACAAACGACGAACCAATTCAAACGCTATCTATATTCAAATTGGAAAGAATCAATGGTGAAGATTGAATCGTACAATTGCCTGGAATTAAGGAGACACTGTCAGTACTATTTTGGGTAAATAGTATGCAGTATACAGAGGACGTTATATGGTGTTTGCACAAATATGGAAAGACGACAATTTGGCTCTGACGAAGCGCAATTTACCTTTAGTGGAGCAGTGTATACAGATGTATGATGATTTGTTTCCTTAGGCTACCTTTATGACCGTTGGAGAACAAATGGTATAAATAGCTGAAATTTGTATTGAAGAAGCTCTCGCTTACTCTCGTTCTCTCTACCATTCATCGTCTCCATCGTTTTTGAGCTTATTGCTTTTCTACGCCATCATTCACAAAAAAACTCATACCTTCACTGGACGTGTTCATTGTAAAAAAATACTCCAAAGTCCAGTGCCTCAAACTCGAAGAACAGTCAACCCAGATTACATATTTTTAACCTTCGAGTCCATCTTCTGGTTACCTTGTGTATTCGAGTTTTATTGTTAAAACCAAAAGATTTACAGCACTCAATATTGATATCCGAACTTCCATAAACAAACTCTTGACTCTATACTTTTACATTACTGCATTTATTTATTACGTATACTGTTCACTGATTAATCGGTTTATTTCCGCACATTTACTGTTAACCGAGAAATCAGCTTTTGGGACTGAGATACCTTAAATCTGGTAACTTGGATTTAAGTTAAGCGGGTGCTTGTAAAAATCGTTTTAAAGGTTTCGAAAATATTAAAAATACCAAGGAGTTCATTCAACCCCCCCTCCCCCCTTCTGAACTCCTAGGCCTGTTTTTCGAGCCATATTGATCCTATCAATTGGTATCAGAGCCTGCGCTATCTCAGTTATTGAACAGTTGTTGTTTGTGCTTTATATATTTCATAATGACAACTTCTCACAACAAAATTCCTATGTTTTCCAAGGAGGACTATGATGACTGGAAGATCCGTATGCAAGCGCATTTGGCTGCTCAGGACGACGACATGTGATCAGTCATTACCGATGGTCCGATGAAAATAATGAAGGTCAATACAGCTATAGCTATAACTGAAGGAGGACCTTAATACGTTGAGAAGAAAAGATACGAGTATACAAATGAGGACAAAAATAAAGCGAACTTGGATAATGTGTCCAGGGACATCCTCTACAAGACGCTGGACAAAAATATGTTCAGCAAGATCAAAACCTACGCCACTGCAAAGGAGATATGGGAGAAGCTGACACAAATATGTGAAGGCAATGATGAGACGAAGGAAAATAAGCTCACGATGGCTCAACAGAAATATGAATCTATTAAGATCGAAGATGGAGAGACTATGACAGAGTTTGATGAGCGCTTTAGTGCTGTTGTTATCGAGCTGACAAGTCTGGGCAAAGAGTACAGCAACAGGGAGCTGGCACTCAAGGTGATGAGAGCATCAGAGAATGGGATGTAAAGACAATGGCTATGCGGGAATCGAAGGATCTGAATAAGCTGGAGCTTCATGACTTGTTCGTGAACCTTAAAGCATACGAGTTTGAGTTGGAGACAAGATCTGAAGCTGGACCCTCGACATCCCAACCAACCAAAGTGTTAGCTGCTGTTAGAGTAGATGCCCAACTAGCCAACTTGTGGCGTGTGGGTTTATAGACTCTTGTATATGACAATCTTTATATATGATATTCGCATTTATTATATGGCGTTCTTTACTTTCATTGTATGTATGATGATTTACAATTGCGTTGAGTAAAGACCAAGAATGCACTAAAGCGTATGGTAGATGTGATAGTGGGTATGACGGCTATCATGAAACACATCTAATAGTCGCTGTGTATTCTGAACATGTTCCTAGTCGATTGGGCCGTCAAAATGAGGATAAGGCCGCCCGAGTTCGAGACTAGTATCTGCGATGCGAAGTACCATGTTTCATTGGTAGGGAGCATTGTGATGTTCTGAGCATGCAGATATATAGTGACCTGGTGATCTATCGAACTACCCTCCTTCGGACTTTCCAAGTGGTTACCATTTGTCGAGTGGATAAGTC
>KV002628.1:37099-48724 GCA_001598015.1 Dorcoceras hygrometricum
GAATGTTCACCCGTTGGACCCGGGCCCGTTGGGCCGGTCCAAGCCTACCACTTAGTCTATTTAATTAGACTTAGGAGACTTCATGACACAATTAACTTAAGCAAACCCTAACCCTAAGCTTCTTGGCCGCCGCCCCCTCTCCTCTCTACAAGCCGTCGCCGTGCGCCGTCGCCGCCGCCTCTTCTTCGCCGGAAAATTGTTTCCGGCCAATTCGACGAGGAGAATCCGTCCGCGCAGATCTCGTCACGCCTTCTAGTGCAGGGTGACGAAGGAGTTTCGTATCCGGTCGTGGACCGGATTGGCGTTATCTACCGGAGTTTCGTATCCGGTCGTGGACCAGCAAGGTAGTGTTTTGAACACCCTATGAATGACATTGTTTCGTACGTCCGGTCGGTACGGACCGGTAGTTGGTCGTTATCCGTACCGGAGTTTCGTATCCGGTCGTGGACCAGCAAGGTTAGTGTTTTGAACACCCTATGAATGACATTAACGGTTAATTGTTTTATCGTATTGATCGTCTCCCGGCGTCTATTTTCTGTTCTTCCGCTGCCTAGCCAGGGGCGTGATCCGGATCCCAACAACTGCTACATCTGTTGAACAGTGCTCTCCTAGCACAAGAAAATCAGCTGAACAACTCAGCAATGATGCAATGTCCCTCTTCGTCAAGAAGTTTGGGAAATTCATGAGAAGATCCTACAACCCTTCTGATCCTTATAATAACGTTCATAAATCTGATAAAATTAGTGCTGATATGAACTGTTTTAATTGTGGTCGTCCAGGACATTTTGCAGCTGATTGCAATAGGACAAAGAAGGAGGATAGATACAAAAGAGATGAGAAGAATGATGATCGAACCAAAGAGAGATCCAAGGATAGAAGGATGAGAACAAGATCTGACAGAAGGCCCAACAGAAAGAATGACAGAAAGGTGCTAGTTGCTGAGGAAAGCAACAAAAACTGGGCTGATACCAATTCAGAGTCTACTTCCAGCAGCTCCTCATCCAGCGATAGTGAACAAGAAGATGTTCACTGCCTCATGGCCAATCAGACTTCAGAAGATGAGGTATTCGATTTTTCAAATTTTGAATTTACACGAGAGGACCTAATCAGTGCACTTAATGATATGGTCCAAGAGTACAGGAAGCTTTCTCACACATTTGAGGAAATCAAAGCTGAAAACAAAAGTTTGAAAAATAGTTCAATAGAATCAATTACTGATAAGCTTGAGGACATTGACAGTTTAAAGACTGAGTTAAGTAAGCTAATGATGGAAAATGAATCATTGAGAAATAATTATAGTGAGCTCAAAGCTGAAATGAAAGATTAAATGAAGTGATGAGCTCCTGGAATCAGTCTTCTCGTTCTCTAAATAGGCTGCATGAAACCCAAAAGCAACCCCATGATAAAATTGGCTTAGGTTTCAATGCTGGTGAAAGCAGCTATGGAGAAACAAGTACTCAATCACATCTGGCATATGATAAATTCAAGAAAATGAACTTGTCAAGGCCAGTGTGATATATGACCACTGTGAGTCGATGACATATAATGACCAGACCTCTCCAAAGTTGAATAGGAAAAAGTTGGTATCGGCTATCATAAACCTGAGAACTCTAAGTCGAGTTGGCTAAAGAACAAACTTGATAAGGAAAAAGCGAAAGCTAGACCCAAGTCGTTTGTTCAGCACCAACAAAGACATATTTCAACGAAGGTAAAATCTAGTTGGAGAAAGGTTCAGCCGAGGAGAGATCTGAATGATCAAAATATGAAATCAAAACTCAACAGATCTCACCGTACTTCTGCACAGACCCTTATGGACTATCATATTGGGAAAGCTGTCAAAGTAATTCAAGTATGGGTCCCGAAAGGGGTAATCCTATCTGGACCCAAGTAAAATTGGGTACAAAAATCTGTTTGTATGATTGCAGGACAACAGGTATAAACCAGTAGATGAATCAACCTTGTGGTACCTGGACAGCGGCTGTGCAAGACATATGACTGGAAACAAAAAGCTGCTGACAGATGTCATTCCGCACAAAGGAGCAAAAATAGTTTTTGGTGATAATGCTCACGGTAACATTCTGGGTAAGGGTAAGTTTACCCATGGTCACATTTCAATATCAGATGTCTTAGTTGTTGATAATCTGCGTTATAATTTGATTAGCATTAGTCAGCTATGTGACAAGGGTTACATAGTTAACTTTCAACAACACATGTGCACAGTTCAAAGCTCAAATGGTCTGACTATATTGATAGGTAAAAGATTGGGGAATACCCATGTTATCGATTGGTCAGAGCAGTTGAGATCTGAACAGTTATGCCTAGAAGCTGACTCTTCCAAGAGCTGGCTGTGGCATCAAAGAATGAACCATCTGAATTTCAAAACACTTGCCAAATTGAGTCAGCATGAATTGGTCTCTGGTATGCCTAAACTAAATTTTTCTAAGGACAATATCTGTGCCGCATGTCAGCTGGGCAAACAAATTAAATCTACTTTTAAAAGGAAAGGCGGTAAACGTTCTTCCCGTACCTTAGAGCTTTTACATATGGATCTTTTCGGTCCTATACCCGTAACGAGCTTAGGGGAATGAACTACACCCTTGTCGTTGTTGATGATTTTACAAAATTTACTTGGGTGTTGTTTTTAAAAGCAAAATCTGATACCTCTGACCAGCTGATACGCCTTTTAAAACGTTTACAAAATGACAGATCTTGTACAGTCAACCGGATAAGAAGTGCTCGTGGTACTGAGTTTTTAAATCATAAATTAACTTATTATCTAGAATACTTAGGGATAAATCATGAGCTTTCAGCAGCTAGAACTCCTCAGCAGAACGGGCTAGCTGAAAGGAGAAACCGTACTTTAAAAGAAGCTGCTAGGTCTATGATTGCTTATTCCGGTATTTCGCAAAAATTTTGGGCAGAAGCAGTTAATACAGCATGTTATACTCAAAACAGATCTATGATTAATAGGATGTACGATAAAACCCCATATGAGATCTGGCATGGCAAGAAACCTGATATATCTTATTTCAGGGTATTTGGGTGCAGATGCTTTATTCACAATAATGGTAAAAAGCACCTGACAGCTTTTGATGCAAAATCTGATGCAGGTCTCTTCCTAGGATATTCAGCTGTTAGCAAAGCGTATCGCGTTTTCAACAACAGAAGTATGACAGTTTAAGAATCCGCTCATGTGGTCCTTGATGAGACAAGTTTCAGATCCAACTCAGCTGCAAGCCTTCATGATTTGTGCACAAGTCTGGAATCAACAAGTCTTGATGAATCAGATGATGATGTGTCACCGCAAAGACAATCAGCTGAGACACAACAAGTGCCGGACACCCCGCACAACATTGGTCAACAAGATCTGACAGGTAATCCAGTAGTCATCGATTTAACTAACGTTGACTCTACGTAGGATCAGATCTCTCCAAGTGTGCCTGCTGATGGAGGAGAAGCAATCAACGCAAAAACAGATGTTGCTCAGTCAGATGCTGCTCAAACAGATCTCTCAATACATCAACCAGAATCTGATGAACAAGCGGACAACGCAAACTATCAATTGGTGTCAGATGTTACTATCCAATAGAATATCCAAGCAAAACAACGAGCAAATCAAATTGGACTTGATCTCCGATGGAACAGAAATCATCCACCTGAGCAGGTCATAGGTAACATCGAATCTCTTGTTTGCACACAAAGCCAGCTATTGCATGATCATTTTGATTCCGCATTTATTTCACATATAGAACCTAAGCATATAGATGAAGCCTTAGCTGACCCCAGCTGGATAGATGCTATGCAAGAAGAATTAAACCAATTTAAGTGAAATAACGTATGGCAACTTGTACCTAGACCTTCTAATCATTCAGTTATAGGAACTAGATGGGTCTTTAACAAGCTGAATGAAGACGGAGTAGTAACTAGAAACAAAGCTAGATTGGTTGCACAAGGCTTTAGGCAAATGGAAGGAATAGATTTTGATGAAACCTTCACACCAGTAGCTAGAGTAGAAGCCATACGCATGTTTCTTGCATATGCTGCATTCAAAGACTTTACGGTCTTTCAGATGGATGTTAAGAGTGCATTTCTTAATGGAATCTTAACAGAGGAAGTGTATGTCGCACAACCTCCTGGCTTCGTAGATCATACACATCCAGATTATGTTTATAAATTGGATAAAGCTCTATATGGGTTGAAGCAAGCACCCAGAGCTTGGTATGATACACTATCCAAATTCTTAATTGAGCATGATTTCACTATAGGCACAGTTGATAAGACACTGTTTAAATTCGTAAATCTGATCATGTCTTATTAGTACAGATATATGTTGATGACATTATCTTTGGGTCAACTAACCCCAAATTGTGCCAGAAATTTTCCAAGTTAATGCAGGACAAGTTTGAGATGATCATGATGGGTGAGCTGACGTTATTTCTGGGTTTACAAGTCAGACAGCTGGAGAATGGAATCTTCATTAACCAAGCTAAATACACAAAAGAACTTCTGAAGAAATTTGGCATGGACAACTGTTCAGCAGTTGCGACCTCAATGAGCTCTACAATGAAGCTGGACAAAGACGAAGATGGATCTGCCATTGATGTATCTCTTTATCGCGGTATAATTGGCTCCTTGCTATACTTAAATGCTAGCAGACCATACATCATGTTTGCTGTCTGTATGTGTGCTAGATTTCAAGCAGAGTCTAAACAATCACATTACATAGCCGTGAAAAGGATTTTAAAATATTTAAAAGGAACTTCCAAAGTGGGTCTTTGGTATCCCAAAGACTCAGGCTTTCAACTAATCGGTTATAGTGATGCAGACTACGCAGGATGTAGGATTGATCGTCGTAGCACCAGTGGGACTTGTCAATTTTTAGGAGATCGACTGATTTCCTGGTTCATCAAGAAGCAAACATCCATTGCAACGTCCACAGCTGAAGCCGAGTACCTAGCTGCTGGCAGCTGTTGTGCTCAAACTATGGATTCAACACCAGTTGAAGGACTATGGCATTGATGCTTCTGAAGGGCCTATTCTCTGTGACAACACCAGTGCCATCGCGATCACTCAGAATCCAGTGCTGCATTCAAGAACAAAGCATATAGACATCCGACATCATTTCATAAGGGACCACGTGCTAAAGAAAGACGTCCGGCTGGAGTACGTGTCGACTGAGCAGCAAGTAGCTGACATCTTCACAAAGCCTCTACCAGACGCTAATTTTTCTTATTTTAGAAACATATTAGTCTCTTAGAATTGCCTTATATTTTCTGTGAGCTAACAACATTGCAGGTTGAACAGATGTTGTTTACATCAGCTGCGAGTCTTCTGTTCAGGGGGAACGCAAAGACTTTCAGCTGTCGTAAGCTCTTGCGTTGGGAGAATAGTAGTCGTAGGGGGAGCCAGGGTCTGATTTTTTAAGCGTTTAGTCAGCTGAATATGAGAAATCTGGACACACTCAGATGTCTCCTATTCACAGCTGATGCTTATATGTTATCAGATACCTGTCCATCTCTGCTGATACATTAAAACAGATCTCTTTGGTTGTGACGCATATTAATGTTGGCACGTGTTTTTACTTTTTACTGTACGATTAAAATATTTGAAAATATTTTCAAAATCATTTCAAAATATTGTACGCGCCGTCGGATGAATGACACGTGGTTTTCATCATGCGAAACGTCACATCTATATTTTATATGTTATCAGATACCTGTCCATCTCTGCTGATACATTAAAACAGATCTCTTTGGTTGTGACGCATATTAATGTTGGCACGTGTTTTTACTTTTTACTAGTACGATTAAAATATTTGAAAATATTTTCAAAATCATTTCAAAATATTGTACGCGCCGTCGGATGAATGACACGTGGTTTTCATCATGCGAAACGTCACATCTATATTTTCTCTCTCTATTACCTTTTGGATTTCCTAGTATATACTTACGGCGCTTCATTTTCTTTTCTCTTTACCTTGCAATATTTCTCTCTAGCACTCTTGCGTTTTTGCTCTCTTTGTGTTCTCTGTTTGTAGATTACTCTTATTTCAGGCATTCTCTTGTTCGTAATTATATCAGAAATGGCATCTTCGTACATCTCAAACGCTCTACAGATCAACTTTGAATCCGTTCTGGAAATCACCGATAACGCTGAAATGGTCAGTATGTTCAAGACTCTTGAATCTACCGGTCTTAGGGGATTTCTGGGATGTTCGTCGGTTCTATACGAGAGGGAACTAGAACAATTCTTTGATACAGCCATGGTGAAAGACGGGGACATTACTTGTGAAGTTTCAGGCAAAGTGTTGAGTTAAGCGTGCAAGGGTGAGAGCAGTACTGGGATGGGTGACCTCCTGGGAAATTCTCGTACGTCAAGCTGCTGACGTTACGCCGCTTGATCTTGTTGGCCATGTGGGCTGTAAAAGTGTGATGCCAGATCTTAACGGGTAATACTATCTCTGCTGGGGATAGGGCTGGCGGTAGGGGAAGGGTAAGACTGATCTCTAAGGGAATTGAGACAGCACCAATTAAACACGCACATCCCCTGACTCATGGGCCTAACAGCCCAACCCTAACGCACATAATAGATGCACTCTGCGCTACCACATTATAAGGAAATAAAGTTGCGCCTTGGCTAACAGCTATAGCTTTTGGCCTAGTGTTAAGCGCTTGATCCTAACAATTGGTATCAGAGCAAGGTCAGGGGTTCGAGTCTCCCAAGAAGCATTTTCTATACTTCTTGGGGGGGGGATTTTTGAGTTAAGCGTGCAAGGGTGAGAACAGTACTGGGATGGGTGACCTCCTGGGAAGTTCTCGTACGTCAAGCTGCTGACGTTGCGCCGCTTGATCTGGTTGGCCATGTGGGCTATAAAAATGTGATGCCAGATCTTAACGGGTAAACTGGGATGGGTGACCTCCTGGGAAGTTCTCGTACGTCAAGCTGCTGACGTTGCGCCGCTTGATCTGGTTGGCCATGTGGGCTGTAAAAGTGTGATTCCAGATCTTAACGGGTAATACTATCTCTGCTGGGGATAGGTCCGGCGGTAGGGGAAGGGTAAGACTGATCTCTAAGGGAATTGAGACAGCACCAGCAGTTAGACACGCACATCCCCTGACTCATGGGCCTAACATCCCAATCCTAACGCACATAATAGGTGCACTCTGCGCTACCACATTATAAGAAAATAAAGTTGCGCCTTGGCTAACAGCTATAGCTTTTGGCCTAGTGGTAAGCGCTTGATCCTAACACAAAGTTGTAGCTACCTCTGAGGATAGGTTTGCAGGCGTGTTTGGGTTGCCAACAGAGGGATTGGTAAATTTATCTGAGGTTCCAAAGGACTTGGTGTATGATGCTCGGAGCATCTTCTCCCAATCAGGAGAGCCTATCTCCACCTACGGCAAGAAGCGATTGATGAAATATGAGCTCCGTCTACTGAACGATGTTCTGGCTAAGTCAATCACTGTAAAGGCAGGTTCCTTTGATGTTGTGACGCATGAAAGATTTTTAATGATGACTGCCATTCACTTCGGCATTCAGGTAAACTGGAGCAAAATATTGTTTGGTGTATTAAAGGAGATGGTGGACAAAACTCTTAAGAAAGCCAAGGGTTTTGCGGCTAAAATATGTGTACTGCTAAAGGGTGACTCTGTCGTGACGATGGGAGAAGCGACAACTTTCCCTCCTTTGAAGATTCTGTCCGCAAAGACAGTAAAGACCTATATTGCTACAAACGAAACTATCGATGCACGTGGCAAAATTGATGAGCCCGGTGTGGCTAAAATTGCTAGGTCAAAGAAGCGACCAATTGCTACTGGTGATGAGTCAGCTGTTACCAAGAAGAAGCGGACGTCGAAAAGAAAATCCTCTTCTTCAAAAGACAATATGGATATTGTGTCGGTTGCACAGGAAGCCATTCCTCTTCAAACCTTTGAGTCATCTACAGCTGTGTCTGTTGAGAAGCGGGCCGCTGTGGAGGAAGCTATTGGGGAACAAAGTGTCGAGCCAACTACTGATACTATTGAGAAGGAAACTGTATCAACTGCTGATGAATTTGATAATGTTATTGCACAGGTTCTGGATGAGACTGCACAGATGGAATAAACAGAAACAACTGAAAGGGACAGCCCATGAAACAGATGTTGGAGAAGAACAGTTTTGAGGGTCAGGCAGTTGAAAAGCTGATGAAATCGAGCACTGGTTTAATTTTCATACGAGGAATTTGCTGCTCGACAAGCTGATCGAATAGTTGAATCAGCCAGTGAGAAGCCAACTACTGATACTATTGAGAAGGAAACTGTATCAACTGCTGATGAATTTGATAATGTTATTGCACAGGTTCTGGATGAGACTGCACAGATGGAATAAACAGAAACAACTGAAAGGGAACAGCCCCATGAAACAGATGTTGGAGAAGAACAGTTTTTGAGGGTCAGGCAGTTGAAAAAGCTGATGAAATCGAGCACTGGTTTAATTTTTCATACGAGGAATTTGCTGCTCGACAAGCTGATCGAATAGTTGAATCAGCCAGTGAGACAGATGGAGAACAGGAAACAGTTGCTTATGAAACAAGTGTTGGGGAGCAGCAGTTGCAGACATTTGATGAGCCAGAGAATAGGATAGATGCATCAGCTGAATATTTTGTGACAGAACCGGTAACGGGAATGGAACTCGCAGATGTTATTCCAACTGTTGAGGAGAAGACCTCTAGTGATGAGGCAATGACTCTGGAAGAGATTTTATTTACAATTCCAGTTAATATCTCTCTGCCTTCTACTATTGGGGAAGTGACCAAATTTCAATGAGGAAAGAGTATCTCAATTCTTGGGGTCAATGAAGGAGACTGGTACAAGGCCAGTCTTCCCAAGATTCCTGCTGCAGATAAAGGGAAGGCACCCTTTCTGGAAAGAGATCCGATTAAAGGAATCTTTCAGCTTCAAGAAGTTAGCAAATCTGAAGATAGAGGATATATATGCTAAGGAAGAACTCGTTTTGTCATGGGATGAAGCAGATTCTACAAGGGTAGCCCTTCACGGGAAAATGCATATACTTACAAAATACAGGGAGTTGTTGATCCGAAAGTTTTTGGAGGCTCGTAAATCAAATTTTGTTCCCAGTGAAGGTTCTTCGGCCACTGATCTCAAAGTATTGGATTGGCTATCAGATCTTCATCTGTTTGTTTTAGAAGAGTTGAAAGAACAGATGCTGGCACACGGTCTTACATGGGAGAAGACGTGTTGCTCAAAAATTTTTGAGGGAAGACAGCGTGATCGCGGCGCAATAATCGCCCGATAAAACTCAAATTTCAAATCTCTCTGCTGGGTTAGAACCAAGACAATGGTGAATGGGTCTCTACTTATCCAAGAAGGGAATGATCAGTGGATGAAAATTCCTCGACTGGCCGTCTCTTGTCGGTTAGAAATTTTACGTCAACTCTCTTATGTGGACACACTTCCACCTGTTAGTGAGTTCTTTAAGATGATTCGGAAGAGATGGGCAGATGTGTGTATAGAGGCTGTTGAATTCTTTGTCTCCGGGAAACTGCTGCCACTAGGTTCTCTAAATTTTTGTCGCTCTAATACAGCTGGTTCAGAGTTTGGTTATCGTAGGACAACAGTTACTTCTTGGGGATGGTCTCAGTTGTGTATAGATTTTCTTTGTTACAGTCTATTCGGGGGTTTCAGTACAGTTGATATCCGCAATTTTGTTTCAGCGATTGCTCTGGACAGATCCGTTTTTAGGGAGACTACCAATTTTGATTCAGTTGTACAGAGAGCACCTCTATTACTTCTAACAGATATCGGCACATAGGAGAATTCGATTGTACATATGGTTATCGACCAGCGTCCAGATTCTCCATCTACTTCAGCTATTTCTTCCATGCGCTTTGATGAAGATGACACAGCTGCTACTCAGTTTTCTCTACCAGTTATCTCCACCGATCTCACAGAGGCCCTTGCTCAATTACGCGCATCAGTTGAACAAATTCATTTTGAGAAAATCAGGCGTAAGGATGATGTAGATAAACTCAGGGATATACTTTTAATGCACATCCGCGATCTTGAAAAGAAATTTTCTGAAATATTTGATGCACAAGACAGGGCTTACAGGGCTTTGCTTAACAATATTCGCAAAGATATTCATGACCAAAAGACCCTGCTGTCACGGGATGTTCTCACATCTCAACAGAAACTTAGTACCCAAGTGACTGTTGTTGCCTTCGATAATGCTGACATCAGAAAGGAGGTCAAAGAGAAAAGAGCTATATTAACAGACTTGGATGGGCAGGTTGCTACTGTTCGCAGTGAACTGTTGGACTTTCGTGCGAAAGCCAAAGAGAATCATCTAAACCTCTCCACCCAACTTGGCTTCCTCGTTGATTACATCAATAGAGGTGGTGATGCCAAAAAGGGGGAAGGTGGCAGTAGTAGCCGAACTCAACCGCCTCCTAATGACCAAAGTAGACCCAGTGGGGGAAATGGAAGCAGAGCAGATGATCAGAGCAGACTTTGTTAGAGTAGATGCCCAACTAGCCAACTTGTGGCGTGTGGTTCATAGACTCTTGTATGAAACGATCTTTATATATAATATTCGCATTTATATGGCATTCTTTACTTTCATTGTGTTGTATGATGATTAACAATTGTGTTGAGTAAAGACCTAGAATGCACTATGGTGTCTCTTAGATGTGATAGTGGGTATGACGGCTATCATGAAACACATCTAATAGTCACTGTGTATTCTGAACTAGTTCCTAGTCGATTGGGCCGTCAAAATGAGGATAAGGCCGCCCGAGCTCGAGACTAGTATCTGCGATGCGAAGTACCATGTTTCATTGGTAGGGAAAAATGTGATGTTCTGAGCATGCAGATAGACAGTGACCTGGTGATCTATCGAACTAACCTCGTTCGTACGTCCCAAGTGGTTACCATTTGTCGAGTGGATAAGTCCGAGGTCTTGGTTGTACTGATTAGTCCTCACGACTCGAAACGTCATTGAGACTCTACATGATAGGCGTCTCACTTTGACCCGTTTTCCGACTCACTTGGGGTCATCAGGCGGCGGGATTTGGTGAGACCCCGATGCATGTAGGAGTCGATGCATCATTGTCGAGGATTCACCGCTCGCAGACATGCGTGGATATCCTATGCTATCTGACGGGATAATAGTGTATAAATCTCTGACCAGAGTACTAGAAGTGTTTTAGGTAAATGGGTTTACCTAGTTACACTCGCGATGTCACTATTCGATCTCCAAGATGTATGCATAGCTATCGGATCTATAGCGACTCTCGATTTACCAATGGTCGTTGATCGGATCGGGATATATGGATTGAAAGGTCCTATGCTATCTGACGGGATAATAGTGTATAAATCTCTGACCAGAGTACTAGAAGTGTTTTAGGTAAATGGGTTTACCTAGTTACACTCGCGATGTCACTATTCGATCTCCAAGATGTATGCATAGCTATCGGATCTATAGCGACTCTCGATTTACCAATGGTCGTTGATCTGATCGGGATATATGGATTGAAAGGACCGTACTGTACGCTAACCACGACCAACTGGTTCTTGCAGGCACTATCAGTGATACCTAGGGGATCATGGGACGATGTTGCTAGACGCT
>KV002628.1:58977-76902 GCA_001598015.1 Dorcoceras hygrometricum
CGGAATTGTGATTCCGGAGCCACAATGGTTGTGGGCCCACGGCTAGCTGTATCCCTGAACCATTGAGGGTCACACAAGTACTGGATTCGAGATTCCCGCACGGATACTGAGCCCAATGTGTTGAGCATAGGAAGTGGATTTTGGGGAGTGCGACTTCCTAAAAGTCAACAGGGTTCAAATCGTGATTTCCCGCTGTTGAGGGGCAAAACGGTCATTTTGCACTGGGGTTCTGAAAAATGGTTTTTCAGATCATAGTATTCAGTTTTGGAAACTGAGTCGATCGGTCCGATCTGATCGGCGATCGGGAGTGCGACTTCCTAAAAGTCAACAGGGTTCAAATCGTGATTTCCCGCTGTTGAGGGGCAAAACGGTCATTTCAACAGGGTTCAAATCGTGATTTCCCGCCGTTGAGGGGCAAAACGGTCATTTTGCACTGGGGTTCTGAAAAATGGTTTTTCAGATCATAGTATTCAGTTTTGGAAACTGAGTCGATCGGTCCGATCTGATCGGCGATCGGAGTTACGATGAAGTCACGATGATAGGGATGAACCGAATGTTCATCCGTTGGACCCGGGCCCGTTGGGCCGGCCAAGTCTATTGCTTGTCTACTTAATGTAGACTTAGGAGGCTTTGATCATAACACAACAATCATAATTAACCCTAACCCTATCTCTAAGTGGCCGCCTCCCTCCTCTCCTCAAAAGCCGCCGCTTTGCGCCGCCGCCGCCGCCGCCTCGCTTCGCCGGAATTTGTTCCGGCCAACTTGACGAGGAGAATCCGTCCGCGCTGATCTCGTCAGGCCTTCTAGTGCAGGCTGACAAAGGAGTCTCCCTTCCGGTCGTGGACCTGATTGACGTAATCTACCGCCGCCTACCGTGAAGTGTCGGTTTACTCGCGAAACTGATCGGAGCCAGGCACGAGTTGCCAGCAAGGTAATCAACTAAAACACCCTATGAATGGTTCATAGCTTGCATGTTTTTGAATTGTATTGATCGTCTCCCGGCCCAATTTTTGTTCTTCCGCTGCCTCGCCGGGAGGCGTGATCCGGATCCGCCACGGTTTCCCAACAGACTTGGTAGAGGCAGTGTTAGTAAAGAAGGTGGAAACAGAGGTAGTGGTAGTGATAGAAGAAGAGACGACAGAAGTGGTTCAAAGAGAAGGGGATCTGATAGTGGAGGTGGTGAATCGGGAGTTGAATCGGGTATTCGTGGTATAACTTATGGTCCATATCTACCATCCAAGAGAGGTGCAAAGTGGTTGCTCTTTGGAGAGAAACTGTTTTAGGATTTGTTTTAGTCTTCTTTTGTACAATGTTCAGTCTATGATATTTATAATATTTCAGCAGACTTTGCGCAATTCATTTTGTCTATATAAGTCTTAAGCCTGCTAAGTTTTGTCATCACCAAAAAGGGGGAAATTGTTAAAATAAAATTTATAAGTTTTGGTGATAACAAAAGTAAGACAAGAATTGGACTTAACGTGACATTCGAGCAATCAGACTTCGTGGATATCAGATGTGTCTTATCGGATTAAAGATTTTGATCAGATTCGGGTTTTGGAACAGTTGGGTTATCGGGTCAGTGTATTCAGTTTATCGGGTCAGGCCTCTACTGTTGAAAGTGCTCTAGAAGTGATTCAGATGTCTTCGTATCAGAATTCGTTATTGAATCAGCAATGGTGTCTGTCAACATAACTGTCCGTATTACTGTGACCAGTTAAAGTATTAGACCTCGTTATATTGACTCGGCTGGTCTTATTCATGTTTGAAAGTAATCAGATGTCGTTACATTGTTTCTAACAGATGCCATTGCAAAGGAATCGAAGGATTTTCAGAAAAAGGTCATTTGAAAGAGTCTTAAAATTAAGGTATCAGATCTCTCCTATTCTAAAACTTACAAAAAGGGGGATATATCAGATTTCGTTAAGCAATCAGACTTCGTTAAGCAATCAGATATCGCAAGTAGTCAGATGTCTCTATGTGACAGCTATATATTCGATCAGCGATGAGTTAATCAATCTTCTTCAAGAAAGAAAGAACTGATCAATAGAAAACCTTCAGGCACAAACGACGAACCGATTCAAACGCTATCTATATTCAAATTGGAAAGAATCAATGGTGAAGATTGAATCGTACAATTGCCTGGAATTAAGGAGACACTGTCAGTACTATTTTGGGTAAATAGTACGCAGTATACAGAGGACGTTATACGGTGTTTGCACAAATATGAAAGACGACAATTTGGCTCTGACGAAGCGCAATTTACCTTTAGTGGAGCAATGTATACAGATGTATGATGATTTGTTTCCTTAGGCTACCTTTATGACCGTTGGAGAACAAATGGTATAAATAGCTGAAATTTGTATTGAAGAAGCTCTCGCTTACTCTCGTTCTCTCTGCCATTCATCGTCTCCATCGTTTTTTAGCTTATTTCTTGTCTACGCCATCATTCACGAAAAAACTCATACCTTCACTGGACATGTTCATTGCAAAAATACTCCAAAGTCCAGTGCCTCAAACTCGAAGAACAGTCAACCAAGATTACATAGTTTTAACCTTCGAGTCCATCTTCTGGTTACCTTGTGTAATCGAGTTTTATTGTTAAAACCAGAAGATTTACAGCACTCACAAAACCTTGTACTTCACTGTTATATTCATATTGAGTCTGTAACGAACTTGCTGTGTGAAGCAGTTCGAGAAACCAAGATAGTTGTAAACAGCAGCTGCGTCTGCTTGTTGTTTGGTGTTGCTAGGAGTTCACCTGGAGCGAGGCTCGGTGATTGGGTGTTTACAGAGGCTGTACTCATCAAATCTTCTAGTGAAACCTTCCTGAAAAGGAAGAAGGGGAGACGTAGGATATTGATATCCGAATTTCCGTAAACAAACTCTTGACTCTATACTTTTACATTACTGCATTTATTTATTATGTATATTGTTCACTGATTAATCGGTTTATTTCCGCACATTTACTGTTAACCGAGAAATCAGCTTTTGAGGCTGAGATACCTTAAATCTGGTAACTCGGATTTAAGTTAAGCGGGTGTCTGTAAAAATCGTTTAAAAGGTTTCAAAAATATTAAAAATACCAAGGAGTTCATTCAACCCCCCCCCCCTTCTGAACTCCTAGGCCTGTTTTTCGAGCCATATTTATCCTATCAGTTCGGATGTCCACCTCGATCACTCAACGTGCAGAACAATTATTGTTCCTCCGGTCCCGATCAAATTTAGGAGGTATCAATATCATTATAGGTGCAAAACTGAAACGAATGTTAAGCTCTTTTATGGCCTTTATCTGCCATATTTTTATAGCACCCATCATGTGTGATAAAGTTTGAATTATGTTGATCAAGTGACACATTTCAGCCAACATATTCAAAGTCGAAAAAGAATCCAATAAGCATCTAGTGAAAGTTGAAAGTTTTCACTGTTTGAAGAAGAAAATATTCCACTAAAAGATTATATCTGGACTTGTCAGATAACAAAAACTTATCGGATATAATGGAAAATAATTTGCGAAATTATCTGTATAAATAAGAGTATTCAGATTAAGTAGCTTTCAAAGTGATTCAGATAAAGAAGAGCATCCTGCAAAGTTATCGGGATAAAAAATGCATAAAACATCCAGAAGAGTTTTCACATATTATCCGAGTAAATAAACATTCACTATTTTAATGATGATTACCGGATACTGTGGGTCATCCGGTTAATTAACAAAAACTTAGATTGCAAAGTTTATTCTAATAAAGGAGAAGTTGTTGGAATTGAATGAAATTGGGCTATCTCTTGGGCTAGAGTGAAAAGAAAAATAATGTGGTTATGTCCTGCATTGATTTAATAAGACAATTGAGGTTAGTTTATATAATGTTTTGATATAATGAGTTGTAAGCTTGCCTAGTGAAAAGGTTCTCTCTCGCGCGCGCCTTCGCAGAGGGGTGCAAATCAAGGGCCCGATTTGCACTGGAAAGGCTTGACTCGTGTGCATCAACGACCTAGGCACGTCGAATGTCGGATCGGTCAGAACAAAAAATGGTCACATGGTCTAACCCCGCTTTTACTAAATTTTTTGTTTTCCTTCTGTGGCTCTTCACATGCCCGAAGAGACATAAATTGTATTGATTGTATATTCAATACAGGCATCCCAAAGGACATGACCTATGGTATGCCCGAGGCAGCTCAAGAGTCCCACATTTCACTATATATACTACCAACATTCTCCATTCCACAACACAACCATTTATCCATTCTCCCTCTCCATGTTCCACTTTGATACAGTATAGGTGCGGTTCTCACCAGTGCAGCGCACTCTCGTGCTTTCGGTTACCTGCTCGGTTCTATCATTGTACCCTGGGAAACAGTCACCACGCGCAGCTTGGTACTTGAAAGCACTCAGGCGCGGTGAATCTTTTTTAAGGGAACTGTGTTACAACACAGGCCTCGATTTACTTTCTGTTGCTCACGCTATTGACGATTCGTTTATTTCTTGTCGTTCTGTATTCTGTATCTTATTACCCCTCTGCTTCACTAACAATCTTTGGGAGTAATGATAAGATGATTAAATCCACTAAAAAATGTTGAGTTCAAGATTTGACATGAAAGACATGGGCCTAGCTGATGTGATTCTTTGAGTCAAGATTCATCGCACATCAGAAGGACTTGTACTTAGCCAGTCACACTATGTTGACAAAATTCTTGAAAATTCAACAAAGAAGATTCGGCGTTGGCTAAAACACCAATTGACTCAAGTCAACATCTATTGAAAAATCGAGGTGTGTGTGTTTCTCAACTAGAATGCTCTAGAGTTATGCAGTTTAATGTACTTAATGAGTTGTACAAGGCCAGATATTGCGTTTGCTGTAAGAAAATTAAGTCGATTCACGAGCAACCCAGGAGCTGAACACTGGAAAGCAATTGTACGATTGCTACGATACTTAAGATATACTCGTGACTATGGACTGCATTATAATAGATATCCTGCTTTTATTGAAGGATACAGTGATGCCAATTGGATATCTGATATGAAAAACTCAAAGTCTACTAGTGGATTCGTTTTCACTTTAGGTGGTGCAGCAATTACGTGGAAATCCTCAAAGCAGACTGTATTAGCCAGATCCACCATGGAACTGAATTGCGTTTTATTGAAGGATACAGTGATGCCAATTGGATATCTGATATGAAAAACTCAAAGTCTACTAGTGGATTCGGTTTTCACTTTAGGTGGTGCAGCAATTACGTGGAAATCCTCAAAGCAGACTGTATTAGCCAGATCCACCATGGAACTGAATTTATAGCCCTCGACAAATGCGGTGAAGAAGCTAAATGGCTGATTTCCTATGCCGAAATTATGTCCTAAATGGACTGACCGATGAGTTGTACAACGTTTCTGTGAAAATAAAACGGCCAAGGAATTGTGGGAATCTCTCGATCGGAAGTATGAAACCAAGGATGCTGGAGCCAAAAAATTCCTTGTTGGCCGATTCTTGGATTTCAATATGTTGGATTCCAAGCCTGTTATAAGTCAAGTTCAAGAACATCAACTTATTCTTCATGATATTCATGCAGAGGGGATGACCTTAAGTGAATCTTTCCAGGTGGCTGCGATTATCGAGAAACTGCCGTCAGCATGGAAAGAGTTCAAAAATAATTTGAAGCACAAGCGAAAGGAAATGAACGTCGAAGAACTTTCTGTTCGACTTCGAATTGAAGAAGACAATAGGAATTTTGAAAGGCGTTTCTTTACTCCCAATGTTACCAAAGCAAATGTTGTTGAACATGGCCAAAATATAATGCGAAAAGGAGGCCAGGGCCATCATGGAAAGACTCTAAATCGGGAGCAAGAAAAACCACATTCAAGAAGAAATTCGTGGGTAAGTGCTACAATTGTGATGGGATGGGTCACAAGGCCTCGGACTGTAAGAAACCGAAGAGAGTCCAAGAGGTTAACACCGAGGATGACATTTCTCATGATGTCTCCAATATAAGTCTCTTTGCAGTTGTTTCTGAAGTCAATCTGATGGGTTCGAATCCAAGAGTGTTGGATTGATACTTGTGTCACTCGACATGTCTGCTCCGATAAGGAGATGTTTGCTACTCTACATGAATCAGAAAGTGGTGAGAAGTTGTATATATATATACATATAAATAAATAAATAAATAAATATATATACTACTATATCCGAAAGATCTTTAGAGCCTTTTATCCGGTTAGTAAAAATCATTGTGATCGTCTTTATCTTTATTTTTATTAATTAGTTTTGATTTCCTTCACGATGATAATCTTTTATTTAAAGTTATTGATTTTCATGACCATTTTGCTAAACTGACTTACATATATATTGAGGAAAAGAAGAGGCAAAACACATCATTTTCAACATTCTTTCTTCTTCCATTTTGTGACAAAATAATAAAATGTTTAAACATTGTTTCAAACCGTGTAACTCGGAATAAGACGAGATTTTTGTATTCTAAGAGTATTTGGTATTAATCCTGTTAATTGAGGAAACGAAAATGTTCTTTAATTTAGTGCTTGACATGCTTCAATCTCGATCAACTTAAACATTCGGTGAAGGTCTCTGATTCTTCCTGCTGAAAAGGTTCAATTAATGCTCATATCACCAACTGTTCCAACAAAAATATCATGTAATGCTTGGTTATTTGAGGTTTTATTTATTAATATTCGATTTAATAAATTTTATTGGTAATTATGATTAAATAATATAATACTAAACTGATCACCACTGACTACATTTTAAATAACGATATAATATTAATAAGTATTATTAGTTGTTATCTTAAAATGTAAAAGGGTTAAAAATTACATAATTTAAACTAATTTAAAAATTATACTCATACCAAATATACAATTTTCATCTTAATTATCTACAGTAATTATCTCATCTCACTTTATCTTTCACTTCTAACGATACCTTGCTGTTATTTTATTTGCCAACAAAGTATTCACGATAGCCACATATCATATATTATAAAGTACAATTTGGTATATAAAATGTGATATATGATACATGTAATTATAGAAAAGAATGATACCTATAAGTTACCTGTGTATTCGAAATGGTGAATAAGTTGTGCAGATTCAATACTGTGTGTGTTTAGACCATAAATTTTTAAAGTTCAAACACTTGAACAAAAAACGGTAAAACTGAAATAATTATTGTTTGATACAAAAAAAAAAAGAACATACATTGGAAAATGTTTGGATTATATGTAACAAAGTCTAACTGTCCTTGCCTTTCCTTTTTCACGACTTCTAAAAAAAGAAAACCAAAAAAAGAAGAAAAAACAAAACAGGGGAATTATTTCAACAATTAAACTCAGACTTTAATATTCTGCTTCAGATGCTTTTTAATGAAAATTTACGTGTTCTACAACATGTAACACTCCGAACCAGCCAGAAACAATAAACTTCACGACTGCAAAAACAATCTTGAATATCTGTAGATAGATGTTCACAGGCCACAGCAGAGCGGAAAGTGCCAATTAATTATCAAGTAACCGGCACCTGAAAGTGGTAAATTAGATCCATAAGGACATAACCACATGCGAAATTTACTGAATTGTTGCAAAAAAGATGGTTTCATGTGTTACCTCCAATGTTCCTAAGTCAATCACCCGAAACATAAGATTTATCTTCATAATACCTTCTCTCACTTTCAGCTTTTTTCTCATTTCGCCTCTGTGCAATAACCAGCCAGCTTTTTGTCATATGAATTTGTTAAAGAATCATATTTCATAGAACTCTTCATTTCATAGAACAATATCAGAAACAAAACCTGGTATGCCTCGTGATTTGATACGATCCTCTTGATTATTGTGCTAGTGGTAATGTCCAGAGGACTTTCCAACAGCTTGAAAATTCCAAGGCTGATTGGGACAGAATAAGGATTCCTCTTATCCTATGAAAACAGCAACCATAAACAACTTTTGACAACTAAGATTATACCTCCAGACATCAATAGACTCCAGTACAACTATACCTTCAGAAAATCATTATCCTCTGCCACAGTTCCATGCACAACCAAAGAGATATTGAAGGTTGTTATCTTGAGAAGAAAAGAAATTCGAATCAGAGTGAAACTGAAACTGAAACAAAAAACTGAATCTAGCATGCATGCCAAGGAACATCATTCATCTAGATTGATTACACTAAACAATTTTAACTCCTCTCCTGTCTTCCTACCACCAACATTTTCTGGGGGAAAATAGAAAAAAGAAAAACAATATTCTTCGAACATATAAATGACACGGATTATGCTTACCACAATTAGTGGAAGTGATTACCCCATTCATCTTCTTTCACGCAGCACAATATGACATGAAAGTAAAAGCACAGACAAAACATCCTCAGGGCAAGACCGGTCTGCTTTCTCCTTAATGCCTAAACCGGTTTAATCTTCATCCCAATATTTTACCTAAATTGCAATAGCCCAGTCTAGCATTTCTTCACAATTCTCTAATAGATATAACTTTTGGCTCAAATCTTAACCAAAAGATGGAAGAAATAAAGGGAACTTTACCGCACAATCCGCCAGACAGAAGACACAAGAAATTGAATCGGAAACACAACAATTTCTTTTATTTTCTCCAGCCCAACCTGACTCATCCACTCAGAGCAAATAGAAAATTCTGCCGAAAATTTGGGGGAAAAATTAAGAGAAGATTGTGTCGGCTTATCCATATAATTATTTGTATTTCTATTCAAGTAGATTGAGAAAATCTTATAATCCATATTCCACACTAAAAGGGTATGTGGCAAACTTAAAGTTTGGGTCCAGTCTCCGTAAAACAAATTGTGTTACTGATCACGGAACATTGTTTTTGGACTCCCTAAACCCACATGTCTTTTCTCGGATGAAAATGAGTACAAGACATCGAAAATATGGTATTATCTATGATATTTGAATGTTAATTGTATCAAACATATATATGATATATTGATAAATTGTTCCAATTTTATACTCAAAATTTTATATTGTACAATTTCAAAAACTTTTGGTACGTAAATATCATTTTTAATATCATATTTTCCATTTTTGTACTGATTTCTATTTGTAGAAATACATGAATTTGGTTGGGGTCATTAAAGAAAAATATTTTAAATTTTGGTAATAACAAAATCAGCTCAGAGGAAAGTCGATCGGATCAGACCAGACCTACATCGTGTTTTTAACATATCAGATTAGGGTTTAACTGAGTAAGGACAACTCTCTTCTTGATAAAAGCTTACAGCAGATCGGAACAAAGCAAGCCAACAGAATTCAGATCAGATAAGAAGAACAGGCCAGGCCAGAACAAATCAGCTCAGAAATTCAGATCAGACCAAGCAGATTAGAAGAGCAGATCATACTTGGAGCTTCGGTTGATCATATCATAACAGAATTCAAGGTTTTGACTTAAGAGAACAGATATAGCAGTTGAGCAACTCAGGATACAATCAGAATGTGTCAAAATTAGCATTGTACGAGGATTGTCCGTTCTAAGCAAAAAGTGAAAATATTTAATGAAGCAGTACGGATCATAGTACAAGAAATTAACTGAATATTAATTACATGGAGGCGGATTCATCTGCTTACTCTACCAGCCACATTTATTACCGTTTGAATCCTAATAGTATAAAGGAAAAGGATTTGAATCAGAAAATACTCTAGATCATCAGAATACAACGAACTCAAAAAGCAATCTGTTTTCATTTCCGACCACAGAAGATTCTGACACGAACTTTTATGGACACACATAGTGGAAGAACTTTTAAAGTGATTCAAGTGTAGGTCCCAAAAGGGTTAATCCAATTTGAATCCATGTAAAATTAGGTACCAAAAATTTATTTTCAGTTTGAAGGTCAGCTGAGGAGAGTCGTTAAGAAGATCTACATGGTATCTGGATAGTGGATGGTCAAGACATGACAAGAGACTCCAAGCTGCTGACAAACATCAAACAGACCAGCGGACCAAAGATCACATTTGGTGATAACTCAAAAGAAAACTGTGGGCAAGGGTAAGATTGTGCATGATAACATTATAATTAAAGATGTTATTAATTGAAAATTGGTGTTACAATTTGATTAATATTATACGGTTATGTGACAATGATTATGCTGTAAATTTTCACAAACTCTCACAAACACACATGCACAATGCAGAATCCAGACGGTCTGACTGTTCTTACTTGACACAAATCAGGAAATACCTATAAGGTGAACTGGTCAGATCAGCTGATAGTTGAACTGGTCAGATCAGCTGATAGTTGAACCTACTCTTTTTTAGTTGCTGGTAGTTCTAAATTTTGGTTATATTCCTGTTTGACTCCGAAGAGTATAAAATGAAAAGGATTTGAATTATAAAACACAATCGATCATCAAAATACAACGGACTCGAAAAGCAATCTGTTTTCATTTCCGACCACAGAAGATTCTCAGTTTCTTATTGGTTACTCTTTAGATCGTCTGTGTTATTTCAGCTTAGAGCTGAAATAGATAAGCTGTATTTATCATTTGTATTGATTTTTATAAGCCTACTCGAAACATTGTAAACAATAGCGTCTGTGCTAATTTAGAAGTGAACTGGGAGTTCAGCTCTGGTGCTACCTGACTGACTGATTTAGGATACCTTGTATTCTATTCAAAGTCTTCTGGAGAAAATCCTTCCAGATCGGAATAACGGAGACGTTGAAGTTTTGCTTCGCACTTCAGAAACAAATCTTTCTTTCTTATCTGATTTAAGTTTACGCACTTATACAATTCATAGTTCACTGTTTAATTGAGTTTGCAAAATTTATTTATTGCTCAAGAGAACAGATTATATTGAGTTGCTATCAGCTAGTGAATCGGCTGATTTGCAAAAATCGTTTTAACGTACAAAAGTTTTAATAGAGTTTATTCACCCCTCTCTAAACTCTATGTTGTTTCTTTTCGATTCCAACAAGGTCTGTATCCAATTTTCAAAAGTTGGTTTTATCCAATTTTTTTTTTTGGGAATGTCCGGGAATTTAGAAGGATGTGTGACTGTTAAAGTCAATTAGCTGGGATTTTGTTATTGTATGAATAATGCAAAATTTATTGAATACCATGGTTCAAAATAGTTTTGGTTGGACTCCCTTGACCTGAAATATTATGACACTCATAGTGTTTGCAACCTCTAAAATATGTGATGACTTTCCTTCACAAATTATTAAAAGTTACGATTACAACCTCATTATATAATTTTATTTGGTCAGACCTTGTTTTGGTTTTAATAGATAGCTCTTTTTCTAAAAATTTTAATCCCATAAGGAGAAAAAAAGAAAATTATTTCTAAAATTATAATTTAAATAATTCACCATCAAAGTAAAGGTGTATTAATTCTACAATTCTAAATTATATTTTAAATAATTCACCATCCATTAATATTACAAGTGAATTCATTCTATACTTTCGAACTTTTGTGTAGCTAACAGATTTTATTGACTTTTTCGAAAGCTATATTATGTTAAATAATTCACCATCTGTTAAGATTACAGGTGTATACATTCTATAACTTTGAACTTTTGTGTAGCTGACAGATTATATTGACTTTTATGGAATCTCATGGAGTTGTCAAAGATATTAATGGAAGCTATATTATATTAAATATTCACCATCTGTTAAGATTACAGCTGCACTCATTCCATACCTTTGAACTTTCGTGTAGCGGACAGATTTATATTGACTCTTGTGGAATCTCATGGAATTGTCAAAGATATTCATGGAGTCTAGTAGAGATTTTTTACAAGATTTTATCGATATTTAAAATTTTTTTAAAGATTCCACTACTTTAGCTATAAAAATCATTTGTATGTGGTGCATAAAACACTAGGCTATTTTTGATTTTTCATGCTTTCTTTCCCACCTCAAAAGAGAATAGTAGAATAAGAGTAATTTTTTTCCCTTCGCAAACTAACTTCTAATTTTACCTTCTCTTAGAATCCCTCGAGCTAATGCCTACAAACACCTTTTACAAGTTTTCAGGATTTTGAGATATAAAATAAACCTTTTACAAGTTTTCAGGATTTTGAGATATAAAATAAAATTGGTTCGGAGAATTGAGAAAAAAGTTCTCTTTGCTGTGAAGAATCTACTCCGCCAATCAGTGGGGGTATTTGTCCATCTTCAAAGTTCTAGGCCTCAACTACTTTTTTTATTCATACCTTAAGTTTGCGCACAAGTACAAATGGTATTCTACACAATCATAGAGATGTTAAAACAGGCAGCCCATCCACCCCCGACACAACCTGCTATTAGGTGGGGCGGCCACCAAAAGGAATTACCAACCAACCCATCAATTTTAGCTGCAGGGAGAGTCTAGCCAATTTTGTGTCTAATCCAGTGGCTTCAAAAATTGTTGATCAACACACCTATTTTATACGGCGGTCACATAGTCGTACATAGGGCTCTAGGGTTCATACCAAAAGAAAATACTTCCATTTAAAATTACTATTTATCAACTAGGATAAACCAAACTCACCATATCTTTTGAAACCTCCCACGGAGCACCAATTATGACCTCATCCGCATAGCGACAAGCCAAAACACCTAAGCTTCGTTCATGTAGATTCATAATTGGACGGTGTGCTCCTCTATTTGCACTGCAGAATGTCACAATGCTACTATGTCAAATATATCACTCCAGTTGTAAAAGGTAAATTTGTTTGATATGGCTTCAACCAATGACTAAAAAGGAAGAGCATTAATGGAAGTTGGGTTTGTTGTGCATAGTAATACGTGTACTATCTGCCTCAAAGTAATCATCACTAGATCAATAACTGCTAGGGAGGAACAATAAAATTTCAGAATCTAACTTTAGCAGCTCCCTGAAATCCTAGCATTGAAGACGTGAACCAAAACAAAAACTAAGCAAGCTAAGAAAGGGATTTAGTTCCATCACTATCTACTATATCAGAAATTTTCCATCCTGGCATCAGACAGAAGCATCAAATAACGCTAAGGTTGACATAGATTCTCCAGCATTAGATAATAAAGGTTGAAGCCAGATGACACTCAAAACCTGCCTCACAAAATACATATGCACACCATATCTCGAGGCCACAAAACAGAAGATTAGAATGATGATGAGACTAAAAGCACAATGAGTGGTGACAAGATACAGTCCCCATACATCATCTAGCTGGTATAAATATTAACATGCTGAAAACGAAATCATCCTATTGTTTTGAAAAGAAATAATATTAGGTACATGCAAAAAAATATGCACAACTCGAAGATTAATTGATCCGATATACGTGGAAAAACTTCAGAAGTTTGTGCAAAAACCTTAAAACAGAAATAGAAATTGCAATGTTCACTGATTGAAGCTAGCCACCCAAAAGATCATGCATGCAAATGAAGCGTTCCTACTACAAGCAACCTCATATTTCCAGAAATATTCGGAAAATATTAATGTGAAACGGATAATCAATGACCTGACAAAGATTAAGAAATGAACAGGTTAATTCATTGAGAAGGATTGAAGGCAATGTATGGAAATCTGATACAAAGAGCTCTAAGTACACAAAAACCAATTAGCTAAGTACATTCGTCGGAAATTGAATCACATTAACACGAGGAAAAGACAACTGAGAAAAGAAAAAATATAAAGCATATGAGAAATGTTCGACCTGATAGTTTGGTCGGTATGGATACCAACAAGCAGAAAGTCGCCAAGCCCCCGAGCAAGCCTAAGTATCTGTAGAAATGAGCATACAGAGCAAATAAAAAAACCCTGTTAAGGAAACGTAGCTTTTGCAAAGTTCAACATTATGGTAGGCTTCAAGCACATAAAAAAACTAATAACATGTTGAAACAAAGGACAGGAAAGTTATAACCAATAGAAGGAAAATAAATAGCCATAAGTGTCAGCTGTCAGAAAAACCAATTAGGATGCATGCTCATTGCACCATTGTTTCACACAACAAAATTTTTCAAGAAAAAAAGTTATAACAGTCACCCACCTCCACATGTCCAGCATGGAATAGATCAAATGCACCATCTATATAAACTACACGAGCATCTTGTCCAGGCCCCTGAAAGGTAAAAATCATAAGCTTAAGATATTAAGCAACATCATTAAACATTGCAATCAGAGTGGATAAAAATATCATGCAATAGATAAGGAAGACACGTTAGCTTAAATCAGGATGGCAGGATATCAGTCCAGGTAAAGTTCAAAGAAATGCAGCAGTGATTTAAATGGATGAAGCAACTTGTGTATAAAATCCACAGTAGAACCATGAGCCACCTTTTTTCACTTATAATCTGCATGAGTTTGGTATTAATATCCAAACAATTTCATGATACAACAGGTACTTACAGCTTAGTCCATATTGGCTAATGGATAATGCCACTTAAACTGGAGTTTTGCTTTCTCAGAACTTATACGAGAAAAGACAAACCAGTAGAATAAGGAAATGGCACCATAATGTCTTTTTTATTTTTATGGACAGAGGAAAAATAAAATGGCTGAAGGCAAAGAAGACATTGCTTACTCTGAAGAAAGAATTTTTTAGTATCGTTTAAGTACTATAGAGACGTGCATCAATAGCTAGAGCTACATTTCTGGGTCTAGTTTTCAAAATGATCCTCCAAATATGTACAGCAGTACTACAGCTGGAACCATCATTTGGTTTACAAGGAACTCCTCAGTGATTTATAGTACCTTTCCATTGGAAAATTGAACAATCCTGCGAGATGTAGGTAAAAAATGAGATAATCTTGTTCCACTACCAGACCCACCATCTTCAGATTTGTGGCTGTGACCATGGCTGAATTGTCTTTGCAGAGAAGAGCGGTTATGACTGTCACCAGTTGACCTCTCTCTCACACAGAGAAGCATACGACCTATTATGCAAAACCAAAAAAATAATTTTAATTTGTTGACAAGTACAAGAACAGAATCCAGGAGTCACATGTTAAGTTTTAGTGTTTTACAATTGATCAAAAAATGTAATGTTATGGGTTTCGTCTCCAAACAAAGGCGGTAAGAGAGTGTCTGCTGAAGAAGTGATATCACTGTGTAGAAATAGTTTTTCATGGTTAACCACCACATAAAATTAGACCATCTGCTTTGATCTTAAGTCCACGTGTGTATGAGTGTGTAGAGTTGGAAATATATTAATGGAATAGTCACATCACATGTCACTAAATCAATGAGAAATTGCAAGGACGGACCAACAATGTCAGTACTTGAGACCCCTTCTGTGCGCTTAATCTGCTTATATCGTCCAACCTTCTTGGCAAGGGCATAAGCATCAGTCCCATCTGGAAGAATGCAGGGATCATCCCCATGGATAATGTAATCAATGTTGTACTCATCAAACAGTTTTCTCATGAAATCTTCGGTGATTGCATATGGAGCATCAGGAATAACTTCATCTACCCATTTTACAGCACTTACCATGATCATCCTATTAGAGGAAAATCAATAAGAACAGGTGTTAATTGGTTTGATAGCTGCAGCAGGGGCTACTCGGAGAGAGTGACAAATAAAAGATACGTGATTCAATTAATGAGCTAACAAACTAAAGGAGTGACATGTTGATCTAGTTAAGATCAAAAACTATTAAGAAATAATGGATGTAGACAACCGTTGATTAATTTCTAGTATAAAGCAACCAAGCTACCATGAAGAACAATCAAATGTGTTGACTCGTGTAAAGCAAAGCTGATGAACTACTCATGATTAGTCGTGTTTAAACCTGCAATTGATCCTAAGACCTACAAACGAAGCCGTGTGCACGTTGTGGGGGTGGAAAGGTCCTATGATATTTGGACGCAGAGAAGAAACAGAATTGATAACTAAAAATATCACGGGAAAATCGATGTGTACGCAGAGAGAGTAATTATAAGACAATAATCAATGGAATTAAGCAGTATAGGAGAGTAGGCCCGGACCTCTCACTAAGAGGCGTGACAGGAGGGCCTTTGTTGGCGATAATTTCAGCATCGCTTACAACGCCGACGACCAATTGATCGCCGAGGGCTCGAGCCTGACGAAGGGCGTTGCAGTGGCCGTAATGCATCATGTCGAAGCACCCATCCATATACACCCTTATTGGCCTCTTCCTTCTATTCTTCGGTAGGGCAAAGTTGAAACCGAGCAATGAGACCCCGATTACCAGCCCTCCGATTAGCCAAGATGCAAGAATTCGTGAGCTCAGCTGGCCATTCTCCCCCTCCGACCCCATTTCTCTAAATAAAAACAAAACGCAAGAAAAGCCCTAATTTTTATTTCTTCCACGACAGCACATACGATTTCTCCGGGAGAAGATTGGGAGAGCGGGGCATCTTAGTCCGATGCAAAGGAACGGTGATATGCAAAATTGTATTTGAATTAAAATTTAAACAAGTTAAAAAAACATGAAACATATTTTCAAAATTGTTTTGAAACAACGGATTAAAGTATTAAACAAGTTAAAAAACATGAAACATTTTTTCAAAATGTTTTGAAACAAGGTAAAAAAAAGTGAAAACAGTATTGACAACACATACTTCAAAAGCTCTTGGCCCAATATTTGTATTATAGTTACTCTCCACAATACATGAATGACTTTGATAAAATTCTTTCATTTCTGAATGAAAATGAGAAGAAGCATTGTCCAACAACTCAATTCCGCAATTTGATTGCATAGTTAAAAGATTATATGAACTCGAGTCAATTGATGCATTATTTGAAAAGATTATATGAACTCGAGTCAATTGATGCATTATTTGATGATTATATGAACACGAGTCAATTATTGCCTAATCGGCCTCAATTGTTCGAAAAACTTATCCCACCATATCCGTGGCGCCCTCGTCCACCATCTTATAATCAATCTCGAAGTTATGAAAGAAATGCGTACAAATTTTTTAAATTTAGGATTTTGAAGAAAGCATACGATTCAGGGATGGCTGTGCAAATTTAAAGAATGATTCAGCTCACGCATGAAAAAAAAACAGATCGGGGATTGCGATGATACGTGTTGGCGACAATGGCGGATCCGGATCCCGTTTCCCGGGGGCGCAGCGGAAGTTAAAATTTTTGCCCCGAGATACGTTCAATACATTAAAACTAATCAATAAACCATTCATAGGATGTTTATCGATTGTTACCTTGCTGGCGTCTAGGTGCCTGGCTCCAACCAGATTCACAGGGAATTCCGGCTCTTGAAATGTAGGCGACGGTAGATCGTCTAATCAGGTCCACGACCGGAAAAGCGATTCCTCCGTCAGTCTGCACTAGAAGATCTGACGGATTTTAGCACGAACGGATTCTCCTCGTCACGCTGATCGAAACAAGTCTGATCACGATCACCGGCGGCGGGCGACGGTGCGGGGCGGCGGCGACGACGCTTGGAGGTGGCCGGCGACGGCGTGAGGTTTAAGAGAGGAGGGGGCGGCCGAGAGTTGGAGCTAGGGTGTGTTCAAGTGTTGTGATTAAAGCCCTAGGTCATATCAACATATAGACCTATGATGGGCTTGAACCGGCCCATTGGACTTGGGTCAGGCCCAGGTCCATATGAACATTCGGTTCATTTAAATCACTGCGGTTTCATCATAACTCCGATCGACGATCAGATCGGACCGATCGACTCAGTTTCCAAAACTGAATATTATGATGTGAAAAATAATTTTTCAGATCATTTAGACCAAAACAGTTTAGCCCCTCAACTTTGGGATATCGTAATTTGACCCCTGTTGACTTTTAGAAAGTCGCACTCCCTAAAATCCTCTTCCTATGCTCAACACATTGAGCTCAGTTTCCGTACAGGAATCATGAATCCAGTACTTGTGTGATCCTCAATGGTTCAGGGATACAGCTAGCCATGGGCCCACAACAATTGTGACTCCGAAATCACAATTTCGGATTTGCCCATCGGATCATGGTAAAGCGCCTAGCAACATCGCCCCATGATTCCCCAGGTAT
>KV002628.1:77913-88936 GCA_001598015.1 Dorcoceras hygrometricum
CCAATCGACTAGGAACGAGTTCAGAATTCACAGTGACTATTAGATGTGTTTCATGATAGCCATCATATCCACTATCACATCTAACATACACTATGGTGCATTCTAGGTCTTTATCCAACACAATTGTTAACATTATAATCATAATGAAGATAAAGAATGCCATAAATAAATGCGAATTTCATAAATAAATATTGTCATGTACAAGAGTCAATAAAACCCACATGCCACAAGTTGGCTAGTTGGACATCTACTCTAACAATCTCCCACTTTCCCTATAGCCAACTACTCATCAACGCAGTCCCATTATTTCGCGATGTTTTTCAAACAACGGTCCTGGCAAGGGCTTCGTAAGTGGATCAACAATGTTGTCCGCAGAGGCGACTCTCTCAACTGCTATGTCACCTCTAGCCACAATATCCCGGATTATGTGGTATTTCCTCAGTATATGTTTGGATCTTTGGTGAGACCTAGGCTCCTTTGCTTGTGCAACGACACCCGTGTTGTCGCAGTACACCGGGACTGGACCAACTCCATCAGGAATGACGCCCAACTCTTAGACGAAATTCCTTATCCAAACCGCCTCCTTAGCAGCAGCTGATGCTGCGATGTACTCAGCCTCAGTGGTTGAATCCGTGATGGTGTCTTGCTTGGAACTCTTCCAAGAGACAGCACCACCATTGAGCATGAATACAAATCCGGAGGTTGACTTCGAATCATCCACGTCACATTGGAAGCTAGAATCAGTATAGCCTTCCAATTTCAGTTTACCACCCTCATAGACCATGAACATATTCTTAGTCCTTCGCAAGTACTTAAGAATATCCTTCACAGCCTTCCAATGCAATTGGCCGGGGTTGGCCTGGTAGCGGCTCGTGACACTCAGAGCATATGCGACATCCGGTCTAATTGAGATCATGCCATACATAATACTACCTATTGCCGAGGCATATGGCACACGTGTCATACTCTCTATCTCCTCATCAGTCTTTGGACACATAGACTTAGATAGAGTGACCCCGTGGCTCATAGGTAGGTGTCCTCTCTTGGACTCTTTCATAGAGAACCTCTTAAGTATGGTATCGATTTAGGTGGCTTGGGTGAGTCCGAGCATCCTTTTCGATCTATCCCGATAGATCTGTATTCCAAGAATATAGGATGCTTCACCCATGTCCTTCATCGAGAATCTACTAGACAACCAGACTTTAGTTGACTGCAGCATTCCTACATCATTCCCAATGAGTAGAATGTCATCAACATAAAGTACAAGGAATGTCACAGCGCTTTTAACTACCTTCTTATATACACATGGCTCCTCGGGATTCTTGATGAAACCAAATTCCTTAATTGTTTCATCGAATCTCAGGTTCCAACTCCTCTATGCTTGTTTGAGACCGTAGATCGATCTCTGAAGTTTGCATACCTTATGCTCACTTCCTACAGATGTGAAACCCTCAGGCTACGTCATATAGATCTCTTCCTTAATGTTTCCATTAAGGAACGCAGTTTTCACATCCATTTGCCATATCTCATAGTCGTACCATGCGGCTATGGCAAGTAAGATTCTAATTGACTTGAACATTACAACTGGTGAAAAGGTTTCATCATAGTCAACACCTTGCCTTTGCGTGTAACCTTTCGCGACCAGTCGTGCCTTGTAGGTCAGTACCTTACCATCAGGCCCAAGTTTCCTCTTGTATATCCATTTACACCCAATAGGAACAATTCCTTCGGGAGGATTAACAAGAGTCCAAACTTGGTTCGCATGCATCGAGTCAATCTCAGACTGCATTGCTTCAAGCCACAAATTAGAATCAGCATCGGAAATTGCCTCCTTGAAAGTCCTTGGATCACATCCAACAACTTGATCACCCTGATCATCTTCAAGAAGGAAACCATATCTTTCAGGAGCCCTAGGAATCCTTTCGGATCTCCTAGGTGCGACCATTTCTGGTACTGGCTCTGGAGGTGCGGGAGACTCACTTGGTACTTCAGATGGTTCTCGAACTTCTTCGAGTTCTACTATCTTGCCTTTTCTATCAAGTAGAAACTCCCTTTCCATAAGGTGGCATTCCTAGAAACAAACACTTTTGTTTCGTTTGGATAGTAGAAGTAGTATCCAATAGAATTCTTTGGATACCCAATGAAGTAGCATAAGATGGATCTAGTATCCAGCTTATCTCCCACTGTCTGCTTCACGTAATCAGGACATCCCCAAATCCTCATGTATGAGTATTTGGGTGGTTTGACCATCCATATCTCATATGGAGTCTTACCACTGCCTTGGTGTGGACATTGTTCAACAACAATACCGCCGTTTCGAGCGCATAGCCCCAAAACGAGGTAGGAAGCTCAGTGAAGCTCATCATAGATCGAACCATGTCCATCAGGGTTTGATTACGACGCTCCGCTACACCATTGAGCTGTGGTGTGGCCGGAGGGGTCCACTGCGAGAGAATCTCATTCTCTTTAAGATAGTCTTGAAATTCAGCACTTAAGTATTCACCACCTCGATCGGATCGAAGCGCTTTAATACTTTTCCCTAACTGATTTTCTACTTCAGCCTTGAATTCTTTGAACCTTTCAAAGGATTCAGACTTGTGCTTCATTAAGTACGAGTGCCCATACCTAGAGTAATCATCGGTAAATGTGATGAAGTATGTGTGACCGTACTTAGTACCAATGCTAAGTGGGCCACACACATCAGTATGGATCAAATCCAATAGGCCTTGAGCACGTTCAGGCTTGCCCTTGAAGGGTTGTTTAGTCATCTTTCCCTTGAGACAAGACTCACAAGTCGGTAGGGAGTTAATGTCTGACAAATCAAATATGTCACTTCTAACTAACTTGTTCATCCTTCTTAGATAAATATGACCTAGCCTAGCGTGCCAGAGTTGTGCTGGGTTTAAGCTATCGCATTTCCTTTTAATTGTTGTTGTATGTGTTTCCACATCGCGAGTTGGAACATCTTTTAATTTCAAGGTGTATAAATCGTTTTCGCGTTCCCCAGTTCCAATTAAACATTCATTCTTGTATATATTGCAAATCGAATTAGCAAAAATACAAGAATATCCATCACTATCAAGCGTCGAAACAGAAATAATGTTCTTTATTAACTCGGGAACAAATAAAACGTTTCTCAATAACAGCTTCAAATCTGAAGACAGAAATAAATAAACATCTCCTATAGCTACTGCAGCAACTCTTGCTCCATTGCCCAGCCTCAAGTGGGTCTCACCCTCTCTAAGACGTCGGCTTCTTGTCATCACCTGAAAATCATTGCAGATATGAGATCCACATCCGGTATCAAGTACCCAAGAAGTCGAATTAAGAGACATATTTTTCGATATAGAACATACCTTTCGCAGTTCGCAACTGCTCGAGGTACTCCTTGCAGTTCCTCCTCCAATGCCTAGGCTTGTGGCAGTGGTGGCAAACATCCTCGGTCTTGTTTGTCTTGGAAGTCTTTGCCTTGGGCTTCTTAGTGGGTTTTTCCTCCTTCGCAGGGGCAGACGCTTCTTACCCTTGCGTCTGGGCCCCTTCTTCGCTGAGGAAGAAGATCCCATAAGGAGGACGTGCTTGTCCTTCTTTATGATCCCCTCGAACACGACCAGCATGTTAACCACCTCTTCGAGGGTGGCTGCCAGCTTGTTCATGTTGAAGTTGACCACAAAGGGGTCGAATGCAGCGGGTAGTGAGAGGAGAAGCACATCCACAGACAGCTCATGTGGAAGTGTGATATCAAGGTCCGCCAACTTTTCAACGAGCCCAATCATACGAACCCCATGCTCACGGACCGAAGTCCCATCGCGCATGGGGCTCGTCATAAGCTCCTTGACAGTGGTGAACCTCTCATGTCGAGAGTTCTCCCCATACAGTTCCTTAAGATGAAAGAGTATGTCAGCAGCATACTTCGTCTTCTCAAAGTGCCGTTGCATTTCGTTGGACATCGATGCCATCACATAGCATCGAGTCTTAAGCTCGTCGTCCCACCATTGTTTAAGCGTAGAAGTCCCATCGCGCATGGGGCTCGTCATAAGCTCCTTGACAGTGGTGAACCTCTCATGTCGAGAGTTCTCCCCATACAGTTCCTTAAGATGAAAGAGTATGTCAGCAGCATACTTCGTCTTCTCAAAGTGCCGTTGCATTTCGTTGGACATCGATGCCATCACATAGCATCGAGTCTTAAGCTCGTCGTCCCACCATTGTTTAAGCGTAGTCAGCTCCTCAGAGCTGATGTCGGCAGGGGCTTCCTTCGGAGGGCTCTTCTCTATCGTATAGAGAAGTTTCTCCGAAGCCAACACAATGTTGAGGTTTCGAAGCCAGTCTTGGTAGTTCAGACCGGTGAACTTGTTGCTATCCAGTATAGCAGCGAGTGGATTTTTGATCGAAGACATTTTTGTAAGCAGTTATACTGAAAAGAAAAACAGACATGCATTACTAATTATATATGAAAAACGCTAAGATATAAAACGAGGTCATTTAGTTTTATGAATTACCCTCCCACTATTTTAACGATTTCATCACCCTCTAATGAAATCGGGAAAGCAAGTTTCCTTAGTGGGTACACAGAGTCCAATCGAGCGATCATGGTCCCGAATAATATCAGCCAACCATGACCCCCAAAAGGTAGAGCTCAATTGCAACCGGTGCAACCTCCATGTATTTACCTCACATCCAGTAAGGGCCCAATAATATGACGCCGATTACTATCACGTATCAAGATGACCCATCAATGTTGAGTCGTGAAGGACGGTCCCCTTAACGTCCCCAATAATATGAGCCAACGTTAAAGGGAGTTCCAACCGACTCACAACGAGTGTCAATGACGTGTACAGCTTTCCGGCATACATAACCCCCTCAATAATATGAGCCGTGCCATGTATGCGGGTAGCATCGGCGTACATCCATTGTTGATAAAAGGTAGGATAATTTAAACAGATTTAAATTCCCTTAGTTTATCGAATAAACTTTTAATCTTGATATCAATTTTAAATCATATTTAAAACGAGAGATTTTATTTTTGAAAATTTGGTCTCAACAATATTTTAAATCACAATTTAAAACATGCGGATTCAATAAACATATATAGAATATATAAACTTTGGGATGATCGATCGCGAGAGCTATGCGGTCCGTGGTTGCCAATCACGGACCTGGGTCCAGTCCTAGGTGAAATGCAATCCTATTACAATTGCTTCCGGTTTTACAGATCTTCGGTCTTCAATATCTTTGATCGTCATGTCCACCGTTTTCAAATGTCCTCCCACTAAATCTAGTAATTTACATTTAAATTGCCATGACACATATGGGATACAAATTTGTAGGGGTGGGAACGGGCCACAAACAGATCCACTTTAATGATATCAACAATATATATACAACCAAAATCGCAAAACCTATAGCAAACACCTAACACATTGGGCACGGCTCTCGATCATCCCAAACATGCAATCAATATAATTAATTGACATAAATTAAATAATCAAATCAAATTTGATATTTTCCCACAAAATCATATTTTAATTATAAAATCGTATTTTATAAATAAAATCGCATTTTGTCGATAAAATCATATTTTAATAAGCAAAATCATATTTTAATTATAAAATCATATTTCATAACTAAAATCACATTTTGTAATTTTAATTGCATCAAATTGGGCTTAAAATAATTTTAGGCCCAAAATCTCAAAAATTTCAAAATCAATTTTGGTCCGACCAAAATCGGCCCAATATCGAATATTAGCCCGAAAACTTCATGGGCTGCCTGGGACAGGCCCGAAAAAAATTCAGAAGACAAAAAAGGTCGCAACAAGCTGCCGAAAAAATCGGACGGCGGCCGCCGCCATCGCACAGCGTGCGGCACACGGCCGCACGCTGGCCGCAACATGCCCGGCCTGACCATGCGCACAGCAGCGCCCCCTCGTGCGCTACATTAGTGCACGGTGGCCGGCCAGCACGTGACAGTGCGTGCTGGCCAGCGCGCAGCCATGCGCGTGCGCTGCTGCGCGCGATGGCGCCGCCGCACGGGGCGGCGTCGGCAGCCGTCGTTCCCCCCTTTTTTTGTTTTGATTTCAAAAAATCGATATCTATGCAATTCAGGCAGTGATATGTATTGAAGGATCCGAGCCAAGCTCTGATACCACTGTTGGCTACAATGGCGGATCCGGATCCCGTTTCCCGGGGGCGCAGCGGAAGTTAAAATTTTTGCCCCGAGATACGTTCAATACATTAAAACTAATCAATAAACCATTCATAGGATTTTTATCGATTGTTACCTTGCTGGCGTCTAGGTGCCTGGCTCCAACCAGATTCACAGGGAATTCCGGCTCTTGAAATGTAGGCGGCGGTAGATCGTCTAATCAGGTCCACGACCGGAAAAGCGATTCCTCCGTCAGTCTGCACTAGAAGATCTGACGGATTTTAGCACGAACGGATTCTCCTCGTCAAGCTGATCGAAACAAGTCCGATCACGATCACCGGTGGCGGGCGACGGTGCGGGGCGGCGTCGACGGCGCTTGGAGGTGGCCGGCGACGGCGTGAGGTTTAAGAGAGGAGGGGGCGGCCGAGAGTTGTAGCTAGGGTGTGTTCAAGTGTTGTGATTAAAGCCCTAGGTCATATCAACATATAGACCTATGATGGGCTTGAACCGGCCCATTGGACTTGGGTCAGGCCCAGGTCCATATGAACATTCGGTTCATTTAAATCACTGCGGTTTCATCATAACTCCGATCGACGATCAGATCGGACCGATCGACTCAGTTTCCAAAACTGAATATTATGATGCAAAAAACAATTTTCAGATCACCTAGACCAAAATTACAGTTTAGCCCCTCAACTTTGGGATATCGCAATTTGACCCCTGTTGACATTTAGGAAGTCGCACTCCCTAAAATCATCTTCCTATGCTCAACACATTGAGCTCTATTTCCGTGCGGGAATCATGAATCCAGTACTTGTATGACCCTCAATGGTTCAGGGATACAGCTAGCCGTGGGCCCACAACCATTGTGACTCCGAAATCACAATTTCGGACTTGCCCATCGGATCATGGTAAAGCACCTAGCAACATCGCCCCATGATCCCCCAGGTATCACTGATAGTGCCTGCAAGAACCAGTTGATCGTTGTTTAGCGTACAGTACGGTCCTTTCCATACATATATCCCGATCAGATCAACGATCATTGGTAAATCGAGAGTCGCTAAAGATCCGATGACTATGCATACATCTTGGAGATCGAATAGTGACATCACGAGTGTTACTAGGCAAACCCATTTACCTAAAACACATCCAGTACTCTGGACAGAGATTCATACACTATTGTATCCTCAGATAGCATAGGATATCCACGCATGAAAGCGAGCGGTGAATCCTCGACAACGAAGCATCGACTCCTACATGCATCGGGACCTCACCCAATCCCGCCGCCTAATGACCCCAAATGAGTCGGCAAACGGGTCAAAGTGAGGCGCCTATTGTCACGCCCCGAGACCGAGACTCATGACATCGGCAATATTAAACAATTTAAAAATTGTAAAACATTAAGCCATCATAGCATAGCTCAAACCAGTCTATTACATATCCAAAATAATAGCGTTTTTACATCGGAAAATCAGAAAAATAGCGGAAGCGAAAAAATTTAAAATGTAATTACATCAACAAAACGAAATCTTCACCAGCCCCAGAACTGATCTTGTTCTTCTTCTTCTACCTGCTCTTCATTCTTATCTGGGTGGAGAAGTAAGGGGTGAGTGTTTGGGGAAACACTCAGCAAGTGGGGGATACCATTCGAGCATACAAAATATACTTATACATATAATGAATAACAGATTTCAGAACAGAGCTTAGACAGAACAGAGCATAGCATAACAGAGCATAGCATAGCATAACAGAGCATAGCCTGACAGATAGCGCTGATTATTACTTTGTGTCTATGGTTTACTGATCAGTCCCTAAGTTTTGCTCCTCTAAGGGGTCGAGGCCATTAGTTACACCAAGTAACCCAGAAATCCGAAATATTCCATAAATCCATATAACGATAGAATCGTGTCTATGGTTTACTGATCAGTCCCTAATTTTTGCTCCTCTAAGGGGTCGAGGCCATTAGTTACACACAGTAACCCAGAAATCCGAAATATTTCGTAGACCCATATAACGATAGTAAAAATCAGTGCAAGTGGAGTTTGAATGAGATAAAACCATCTGAAAAAAAGGTGCTCGAACAGTAGACGAAGAACTGAACTTTCGAAATGAATATAGATAATATAACCAACGAAATACATATTAGCAAAAGCCCACTTACAATTCAAAGTTTGATTTTACGTGAACTGAGCGAAGCCTGAAGTCTGGTTTACGAATATGGGGTGAAGTCTGGTAGCACGAATCCTGCTGTTTGAATGAAGTCCGGCAGTAACTCGATTGCACGAATTCTTCCTAAGTCTCGCACCTGCTGGTTCGTCGCTTGCACAGAACTTTGGCTAAGAATTTGCTAGAATTTCCGCAGCACTTTGTCGCGAAGAAATGTTGCTTTTCTGACTGTGGATTTTGAAATGGTGTGAGGAATTCTATGGTCGTCCTCTGGTATTTATAGGCGCAGAGGTGAGGAAGTCGAGCGTCCGTCATTAAGGCCCTTAATTCTCTATCATTACGTCGACTGTTACGCGCGCATGATTTACGAGTTTTAATTGGCCATTAATTCTCTCAATTCGACGGTTACTGTGTGAATTCGGCCTTGTATGCGTGAGAAATCTTTTCGAATTTCCACGGGTGGAGTTTTCTGTTCAAGAATCTTGCTTCGCGTCGAGAAATACGAATTTTTCGTGGTGAAGATGAAGCCTGCGTCGCTGCTGAATTTTTCGTTGTTGCTGAATTTGCGTCGCTGCTGTAATTGCTTCGCTAAGTCGTCAACTGTTGGATTTGCCTTGCTAAAAGTCCAACTGCTGAATTCTTTGTTGGTCAAAGCTGGTTTGACCGTCCAGTAGCTGGTTTCTTTTCAAGCTCACGACTGATCCTTAGCATTAAGTCAAAACGTTGTCGTGTCAACTTATTCAAGCGACACCGTTTTGATATCATTGAAAAGTACCTGCTGGTTATCTTTAAGTGATGTACCTGCTGATTCAAGATAGCTGTGACTACCTGCTGATTTGATAATCGCACAAGCCATCTGCTGAATCTTTAGCGCGAAGGCAAAACGCTATCGTATCGACTTCTTCAAACGACATCGTCTTGCTATCGCTAAACTTCAAGTACCATCTGCTGGATTTAACTAATCCAAACGACATCGTAAGGGTTACGTCAGCATCGCTTCCACCTGCTGGTTCTCCAGTCGCAACGCATTACTCACAATCCCCTCATTGATGGTTCCAAAACGCAGCGTTTCAACTTAACGAAACGACGTCGCTCCACTTCTTCGACTGTTTTTGCCAAACCCACAGCTGGTCACGACGTCGCTCCACTTCTTCGACAGTTTTTCCCAAACCCGCAGCTGGTCACTCTTAACTCGCGATCTGCTAATCCAGCAGTCAATCCCTAAAAAATATTGACCGACACGTGTCGCTTTCTCGAACACTCTCGCGCTAGAAGCAACCTCTACGATCGAAACGACGACGTATCATCCCTTGCACTCCAGTAACCAATTAGTTTTTCCCAAACCCGCAGCTGGTCACTCTTAACTCGCGATCTGCTAATCCAGCAGTCAATCCCTAAAAAATATTGACCGACACGTGTCGCTTTCTCGAACACTCTCGCGCTAGAAGCAACCTCTACGATCGAAACGACGACGTATCATCCCTTGCACTCCAGTAACCAATTTAACGCACAACTACTGGTTCTTCGTAACGACGGCGTTTTACTCTCGCGCCATCAACTGCTGAATTTCGACCACCTGCTGATTTTCGACCAGCAGGTAAATATATATATATTTTTTTGAAGCTGAATTTTTGGGTTTTCACATACATCCCTCCTTAAAAGAAGTTTCGTCCTCGAAACTTTGGTCACCTTCGTCGTCGAAGATGTAGGGGTATTGGCTTCGCATCTTCTCTTCCACTTCCCATGTGGCTTCTCTTTCGGTGTGGTTGGACCACTGGACCCTGACATAAGGGATCATTCTTCATCGGAGTACCTGATCCTTTCTGTCCACGATTCTAATCGGGACTTCTTCATAGTTCAGTCCTTGATTCAAATTTCCTTCCACGAGGAGTGTTCCTTCATCGAGAACATGACTAGAATCCGTGATATATCTTCTTAGTTGAGATACATGGAAGACATTGTGGATTCTCGACATACTGGGTGGTAAAGCCAGTCTGTAGGCAAGTGTTCCTACTCTTTCCAAGATTTCGAATGGTCCGACATATCGGGGATTCAGTTTTCCGCCCTTATCGAATCGGACTACTCCTTTCATTGGGGAAACCTTAAGGTACACTTTTTCACCTACCTCGAAGGTCAAGGGTCTTCTCTTTAAATCTGCCCAGCTTTTCTGTCGATCCTGGGCTGCTTTCAGTCTCTCCTTTATAATGGCTACCTTTTTCACTGTCTCTTGAACGATTTCAGGTCCTGTGATAGCCTTTTCTCCGACTTCATCCCAATATAGCGGTGATCGACATTTCCGTCCATAAAGGGCTTCATATGGTGCCATCCCTATGCTGCTGTGGTAGCTATTGTTGTACGCGAACTCTATTAGGGGTAGATGCTCGCTCCAATTGCTACCGAAGTCTAATGTGCAAGTCCGCAGCATGTCTTCTAGGGTCTGGATGGTCCTCTCAGTTTGACCATCTGTTTGCGGATGATAAGCAGTACTGAGAGTAACCTTACTTCCCATGGCTTCTTGGAAGCTCTTCCAGAAACGAGATAAGAACATTGGGTCCCTATCTGACAGAATGCTGGTTGGGACTCCGTGCAGCCTGACGATGTTGTCCATGTACAACGAAGCTAGCTTGTCCAAGCCGTAGTTCATTCGGACAGGCAGAAAGTGCGCGGATTTTGTTAACCTATCCACGATTACCCATATTCCATCATGGCCTAGTCT
>KV002628.1:128532-142675 GCA_001598015.1 Dorcoceras hygrometricum
GAGGAGGATTTTGGGGAGTGCGACTTCCTAAAAGTCAACAGGGGTCAAATCGTGATTTCCCGCTGTTGAGGGGCAAAACGGTCATTTTGCACTGGGGTTCTGAAAAATGGTTTTTCAGATCATAGTATTCAGTTTTGGAAACTGAGTCGATCGGTCCGATCTGATCGGCGATCGAAGTTATGATGAAGTCACGGTAATGGGGATGAACTGAATGTTCATCCGTTGGACCCGGGCCCGTTGGGCCGGTCCAAGTCCATCATTAAGTCTACTTAATGTAGACTTAAGCTTCAAAAATAATATACTACACACTAAAAACAAACCCTAACCCTAGCTCCAAGTGGCCGCCCCCCTCTCCTCTCTCAAAGCCGCCGCCGCCGCCGCCTCTCTCGCCGGAATTTGTTCCGGCCAACTTGACAAGGAGAATCCATCCACGCCGATCTCGTCAGGCCTTCTAGTGCAGGCTGACGAAGGAGTCTCGCTTCCGGTCGTGGACCTGATTGACGTTATCTACCGCGGCCTACCGTGAAGTGCCGGTTTCCTCGCGAAACTGGTCGGAGCCAGGCACGAGTTGCCAGAAAGGTAACCCCGAGAAACACCCTATGAATGGTCATAGCATGATTTGTTTTGAATTGTATTGATCGTCTCCTGACCCAATTTATGTTCTTTCGCTGCCTCGCCGGGAGGCGTGATCCGGATCCGCCGTGGTTCCCCAACTCGTATCACCCCCAGACAGATGGCCAATCAGAGATAACTATCCAGATTTTAGAGGATATGTTGATAGCTGTTGTGATGGACTTTAGTGGTAGCTGGCAAGACTCGTTGTCTTTGGTTGAGTGTTTCTACAATAACAGCTATCAGGTCACAATTAGGATGGCATCATTTGAAGCTTTGTATGGCAGAAAGTGCAGATCGCCGATATGTTGGGAAGAAGTGGGGGAGAAGCAGCTGACTTCTCCAGAGTTTGTGCAGCATATGAGAGATCAAGTGGATTTGATTCGCCAGAGAATGAAAGCTGCACAAGATCGCCAAGCAGGTCCTTATGAGATAGCTGAGTAGGATTGGCCCTTTGGCTTATCGTTTGCTGTTGCCACCAGATTTTTCTCCTTACATGATGTGTTTCATGTTTCGATGTTGAGGAAGTATGAGCCAGATCCCTCGCATGTGTTGAGAACTGACAAGGTAGAGTTAGATCGAACTTTGAGCTATGTGGAATATCCCTTGCAGATCTTGGATAGCAAAGAGAAACAGCTGAGGAATAAGACCATTCCCTTAGTAATGGTTCAGTGGAGCAAACATGGTAGAGAAGAAGCTACTTGGGAACTGGAAGAAAAGATGCAGCGTGAGTGGCCGCATCTGTTTGAGTGAGTGCTATAGCAGATTCCAGTAGTTGGTTCTCTGTTATTTCTCGGAAGATGTTTGCTTAAGTTCTTTTCCTCAGTTATCTTGAACTCTTGATCTTAAGCTGTTTGATTTCGAGGACGAAATCCTGTTTTAGTGGGGGAGAGATGTGAGACCCGAAAGCTGATGAGATTAATTGAGTTAATTAATCGGGTTTTATTGAGATCAGCTTTGCATCGATGTGCTTGAAGAAGCTATCGGGTTTTGTTTTAATCCTTGGATTAAGTCTGGAGAGTTAGAGTTTTGGCTTGAGATCTGTTCAGAAGTTAGCGTGGATCATCGCTGAGTGCTAGCGTTCAGCAGTGGTGACGTGAGCAATTGTCGCTGGATTGTTGGTTTTCAGCTTTGAGGAGAATTCTGATATTGTGGGCATTCAGATGTCTCCTGGCGTGTTTTCAGTAGCGGGTGTTGGTACGTCGTCGTTTGGATTAGTTGGAACGACAGCATTTTGAATTAGCGGAGAAGACTCAGCAGTGAGCAGCGTTGGTCTTCAGTTGTGTGAGATATCTGATGTTGCATTGCGAACAGATGTTGGTTAGTTGTTCAGCAGTGAGTAGCGGGTGACGTGTCCAGCTGCGACAGTAACTCTCTGCGACGTCGTTTGGTTTAAGTGATCGCTGCTTTGGCGTAGAGTGAGATCTGTTGAGAGATCTGGATCTAGCGGGATATCAGCTGTATTAGCTTAAGTTGTCGGTGGATCTGTTTCCAGTTTTAGCAGCTGTGTGATTTAAATAGGGGACTTAGTTTTAGTTCTCTATTATTGTTCCCGACACTTAGAATAGTTCTCGATTGTAGATCTTTGTCGCGATACCCTAGCTACTGTTCACCAAACCTTATCTTCTCCTATTGCCGACGGTAGACAACTCGATTGAAGTAAGAGTGGTAGCGTTGGACTCCTCTTGCTGAGACGCTTCGTTGGATATTGCTTTCAGACGTTTGCTTGAAGCTGGCGAGGTGCACGAAGACATCTCCCTTCTGTAGTTTGTTAGCATTCCGTCCTAACTTGTTGGGGTAAGTGTTCAGACCCTGCTTTGTGTTTGTTTAGAGCTCTCTATTGAGATCGAGGGGTAGAATAGCGCTGGTCGAGTTCGTAGCTCCCAGCTATTGCTTTTCTATGTTTCGGTCCTTGAGTAGTTGTTTGTAATTGGCTTAGCAGGTGTGAGATCTGCATTGCTCGGACCCAGTTTGTAGTAATTGTTGCACAGAGACTTGAGGTACGGATGTGAGCTTGTTACAGCGTTGAGATTTGGCATGGATATGTGCTTATGGTTGCTGTTGTGTGATGCTGTGTATATTTTCTGTTATATGTTGCATTGTGTTGCACTGCATACACGCATCTGTTTCATGTTGTTTCAGATCTCTTGTAGCTGTGCTTTTCGATTGCTGTATTGAGTGTGCCAGGGTGCTTGTAGAGGCGCGAGGGTAACTCCCGTCCCTCATCTCCCTGTTGGGACTGTTAGCCACCGTGAGCGGAGTGGGTAGCTCCCACATCTCATGTGTTGGGCAACAGCAGGTTGAGCGTTGTTTATGCACCTGGTACCGTGTGCTGAGACGAGTGGGTAGATCCCATATACTCACACACATTGTAGCCACTGTCTTCTGTTCAGATTCCAGTTGTTGAGCTGTCCTTTGAATCCTTTGGCTCCCTGTGTTCGGTTGTAGCCTTGATCTCATGCATAGCATTTGCATTTTATCTGTTGCTATCTAACTGCTGTTTTCAGTTGCTCTCCGTACTGGGGTTTGACCCCTGTCCCTCTGGGGCTTGGTTGTTTGTTGCCTGTATGTGTTTTCAGGTTATCATGGTTACTCTGCTGATCGTGGAGTAGACCCAACTGGAGGTGCCCTTTGAATCCTTTGGCTCCCTGTGTTCGGTTGTAGCCTTGATCTCATGCATAGCATTTGCATTTTATCTGTTGCTATCTAACTGCTGTTTTCAGTTGCTCTCCGTACTGGGGTTTGACCCCTGTCCCTCTGGGGCTTGGTTGTTTGTTGCCTGTATGTGTTTTCAGGTTATCATGGTTACTCTGCTGATCGTGGAGTAGACCCAACTGGAGGTGCCCCAGGACGTGGTTAGAGTGTCCCAGTTAGTGTATAGCATATTATGTATCAGTACTGTTAGCCGGGGGTTGTCCTGTGCTTTGTAGTAGTGGTTGTATGGTACTTGATATATGTTTTAATATTGTATTGTTGTACTGAATTGTGGTTTTAATTACTGGGATATTTTAAGTATTGTTATATTTTAAATTATATGTTTTAATCGTCAGGCCAAAGCGAAAATTTTAAGCCACTTTTGTATGCTTCCGCTATTATTTTGCGTGGTTTAACTCTGTGTTGTGCACGAGGCCTGACAGTGTGTGTGTGAGAGGATTATTCTATTACAGTCTATTCGCTCATGTATCCTCACACACTATCGTCTATCTAATGATCTTCAATTCATTTCGACGACCTTCTGTTTATGCACTCTTGACTGCATTTTTTAGTTTGATTCAATTCAGTTGTATTTATAGTCTCTGTTCTGATATGAACGTTGGACACAAGTTTATAGAAGGCTAAAGTCTTCTGCAAAGTTTCGACTCATTTGTACTTTGCGTCCTTTCTTTGTACATGTTTAGTTGAGGCTATTTATGATCTTTAACCACTCTGAACTGATCTTTGTCGTACTGAGCACGTTAGTTTGAATCGCTACTATTCTGTCTTGAGTTAATCTTGTTTAAACAGATTGGTCCTTTTGAGCTGATGGCATGTGCTGATCTGATTCGAACTGTGTTCTGATGTATTCTATTCAGTACTCTGTTCTGAATTGATACACTGGTCTGTTCTGATCTTTATAGAACTGATCTAATGCGAAGGTCCAATCTAATCTTTTCACTGAACTATTCTGTTCTGATCTAATCTGAATTGTTATGCTCTTCTGCTATGTTTTGTTTACGCCGATCTGATTCTCTTCTCTGAGCTGATCTCATATGTTCCGATCTATCTACTTTTCTGATTTGATCTGCACTTCGAATCTGATCTGTTCTCAACTATACTTATCAACTGAGTTCAGCTCTTCGCTTATACTGTTCAGCTGATCTGATCTAAATTCTATTATATTCTATTCTGTTTCCAACTTGATAACATCCAAGTAAATTCATTAGAAACATAACAAATTTTCGATTCTCTGAGCTGATCTCATATGTTCTAATCTAAGCTTATCTATCTACTTTTTTGATTTGATCTACACTTCGAATCTGCCTATTCTGAACTATACTTATCAGCTGAGTTCAGCTCTTCGCTTGTACTGTTCAGCTGATCTGATCTAAACTCTATTATGCTCTGCTCTATTTTCAACTTGATCTGCACATTCAAGTAAACTCATTAGAAACATGACAAGTTTTGTATCATCAAAATGACGATTAGTCTATTTCCAGATCTATCAACTTTATCTAATTTTTTTTCAGATAATCATAACTCCAGATATAAAAATTTATTATAAACAAGTTTTAAAATTTAAGTTTTATTATAATCTCTCTATTTTCTCTATTTTCATAGAAAAATAATTTAACACAAAAGAAAGTTTAATATGCACACATGATGCAAAGGACACCAATATAATATATAAACGTAAAAAAATATCGATCTCAATCAAGCAATACTTTAAAATATATACACTTAGAATATCGTTAGTTAGCGGGAAAGTTGCTTTATTCCCTATCACAAAGTTCCCCATTGCCCATTTAAACAAGGTCAATCACATTAAGGAATTCAAGATTTAGACCTACATTTGTCAAAGCCCATATAAATAGATATATTAAAGACCTGAAACTTCAGGGCTCCTTATTCCCTACTCTAGTTATGCTCAAGGATTGCTAGTCCTTTCATTTCTGTCCACTTTAACACGCTTTGACGATGGCGAAACGGCTGCGCCATCATCGTCTTCCTCTATATTTTCAAGACTTGTAGTTTCACAAGCAATTTGCTTCTCTTTTGCTGGCTGAGAAGTTCCTCCTGATGCAGAGGCAACATTACTTTGCTTGTTTTTGCTGTTATCAGATTCAACTTCTAAACTGTTTTTTGCAAGAGAATTATGTGCTGCTTCAGCCGATTCTATCAAGGGGTTCTCACTGGTGACTGAAGCCCCCTTCATCAAGTCCATGCCGGACTTGTACTGCTTCTCAAACATCATCTGAAGATATCGTCCTTGCTCTTCTATTCGAAGTTGTAAATTTCTTTGAATCTGCGGAAAAATATTTAGCAAATAAAAACTTTGAACATAAAATTACTGTAACATCATTCCACCCAGTACTTTACTACATATAAAATTAGATTTTGTATTATTTGATGCATAATTTCAGGTTTAAAGAGAATAATGTTGACTCTTTGAAATTAATTTATTCGGGTAGTTGCCATTTGGCACCTCAATGGAGATAAGGTTGATTATTTTTCTAATTTTGGCAGTTCAGTTTCCCCTGCAAATTATAAAAAAATAACACACTGAAGACACTAGCTTTCATATAACCAGATTGAATCTGATTATGACACCAGTTTAGAGAGGTAGCATATCCTTTGCTACGATCTGATTGTATCTTTCAAAAACAAATACTCTTTTCCTTATCATTATTTACTGTTTTCTTTCTTCTTGCTTGTATTCCTATATTAGGAGGAGGAAGTACTGACATCAATTGGAAGATGAATGGTTGCTAAATTCAGGATCAGAATATGTTGAAAGGATAGGCACACCTGCCTTTCGATTACCACAAGCGGGTAGAGCTGACCTCGAAAGTTAGTTCCTAGTTGGAAAAATGCTTCAATAAAAGCACAAATTCATACCTCGAGTTGTTCATGAAGTCGCTTTTGAACTTCCATTTGCAATCGTAATGCTTCTGTAAGCTCAATACCTCTGTTTAACATGAAAAAAATGCAACAGTAAGCAACTACTATGATAGGAAACAAATGCCACGTACAAAATTTTCCTCATGTTAGATTTTTTTCACAGTTCACGTATTTTATCATTCTAGCTGAAGCAACAATCTTCTAGTAAATATCCTCAAAAAAAGACAAAAAAGCAATGTTCTTGTATATTGCTCCTTCGGGTTGCATCTAATAAAATACTAACTGCCAACATGATCAATCATACTTTGCAAGCTAAGCACAAGAATGACAGTAGGTTTGATAGATATTATGTCAGAACGGCAAACCAACGACATGGTCCGAATCATTACATCCTCTATTCAGCTCACTCTCTTGACAAGATAAAATTCGCACATTCAATTCTAACCAAAAATATCATTATTTCAGACTTCTCTGGATTCTGTGAGATTCCTGATTTTCAAGGACACCTACAGTCTTCACTTAATGCTTTTGACATTGAGTGAACATGTTTTCCACCATCCAATGGGAATATTAATAGTGGAAATAAAATCTAGGTTTAAAATTGAAAATATCACAAGAAAGTCACAGAAATTAAGGGCATGGGTACTAAAAGGATATAAAGTTGAGAACTATGTCATGGATACATCTAAGCTCTCCATTTTGCACCATTCCAGCAACCATAATCTGCCCAATTTAATTGTAATCTGAGTAGAACTATAGCCATTACCAACCCTCCGTAAATAAAAAATTTCATGGCACCGAGAGTTCGGAAAAACTTAGAACATGGTGAAGTTACGATTCACCAGAAGAATTCAACAAACATTCAAAACTTACGTTTTTAGGTCCAGTGATGAGAGTTCTTCAATGGAGGTCAGTTTTTTCTCTGCTTCTGCATGTAGGAAAAATACATTATCAAGTAGGACAAAACATACACTGCATGTTGACTTCATAACGTGTATAGCTAAGAAGAGCATAACTTCAAAGGCAGGACAGAACACAAGAACTTGTTCCCATCACCAAGTGAACTAGATAAAGATGATGATACAGAATATACAACAACCCAGTCAGTAAAATTCTTATCAAGAATCATCACCCCTAACATAAACTTGTAGAATTTGCAACATACTATGGTGGGAATAAAGAATGTATAAATAGAATAATATCGTGACTGAAACAAGAAAGTACACAAATCAACTCAAGAACTATTGGAATTTTTGGAACCTTACTACTGAACATTAAAAAGGCTTAACTTAAGAAAATCCAACAACAAAAATACAGCAAACTAACGATATATGCAAGAGAAACACACAAGCAGAGGTAGGGGAGGGGGCACAAAATCTTTAACTTGAAACTAAAACTCAACTAAAACAAAGAGAGGGAAAAAAAGTTCTCCAACCAAGTTATGGATGTCATTTTACCCAAATCAATGCTTTACATCTCCTTTATTTACTTTACTATCAGAATCAGACACTAAATGAAATGACATAATTCACGGGATAAACATAGAAATTGGACCACAAAACTGGACAGAAACAATGCACACCTTCTGTTGTCTCTGGTTTGTATCTTGCAGTTCGGTATTTCTGCATTCAAGGGATCATATTCCATTTCAAAGATATCCGATCAATCTAAATGTGAGAATACCCACATGTACTGATCTACATACCTGTAAGTGGCTTTTAACATGGTAAATTGTCAACCCGTCCACTTTCATCAGCTTAAGGACACCTTTTGGAGTAGCTCCTGTGATAAAGAAATCAGATTCGTTGTGAGCAATAGAATAGGCATATTATTCAAGACTGCCTTCATAAGGGAAAGAAGAGTAAACTTACTTTCACTTCCACCCAGCTTGTTGACTGCCTCCACGAAGGCCTCATGAAGTTCTGGTGTCCATCGCATACGCTGCTTTGCAGAAGCAGAATTTGCAGAGGATGATTGGGCAATAGCATTGCAGGTTTCTCCTGAAGTTGCTGGAAGCTGTTGAGATATATGGGGTTGCTGCACAGGGAAATTGGTTTCGGAAGTCTGTTGTGATAACTGCAGCAGCAAACGAAAAGAAATGGTAGAGAGAATGTTGCAGTTATCCACTGACTTTATAGAATAAAAAGTAATTGATGCATAGAGGAATATCACACCATTGGCTCTGGACCCGCAACACTTGCATCAGAAAGAAGATGACTCCAATCCGATGTCAAAGCATCATTGTCAGTGATAAGCTGATCAGCCCAATCAGGCCAATCATTTGGTTTGTCAAGATCCTCAGATGGAACCACAACGCCAATGTTGTTGCTACTGTTAAGATGGTTATTCGGGATAGTCGAACTTAATGGAAAATCAAGAAAGTCCGGCAGCGAATCTGTACACCAAGAGTCATTGTTTTCTCTGCGGTGATTCGATGATGCAGATGGAAAAACTCCAGAGCCAACCGAACGAGGCAATGAAACTGATGTCCCACTTTCTATTGATTGAGAGACAAAAGGAGACTGGGAATGTTGTTCATGTAGTTGGACAGATGAAAAATGAAGATCAGTAGAAAATTCTGAATTTGAAGAAAACAAATGTCCAGCGACCCTACTGTTGGAACACAGTGGGGAAATAACACCTGGAGGTTGTTGAGTGAGAGGGGATGGAAGAACAGGAGAGGACGAGGACAGAGCCCCAGATGCCCCACAAATATTCATTTGTCTACCACCTGGTCTTTGAATAGATAAAGCTGGTCTAGTTTCCATCGTTGGCTTGCTTATAGCAATTAAAATATAACCAACAGTACCAGATCAATTTTAGTGTCACCAATTCAACCTACAAGCAAGTATACCCCATGAAACATATATCTCAGTGTAAAAATTCAGTATACATAATATTCTAGTACAGGTAAATGCAAAGAAAAATACAAAAGTCAGTATACATAATATTCTAGTAAAGGTAAATGCAAAGAAAATACATCACAATGCCTGTTTGATCATATCAAAACTAGAGGTGGCAAGATCCTTGCTCTCATCAAGATGCAACTTCTACGTGGTTTTAATTCTATGTGGCTTTCCCCATATGCATTTTTGGTGCAGATAATAAGCCAATGAAAACCAAAAATTGAACTTGTGTGGTCAAGACTCAAGACATTGCAATAACAAAATTAGAGATTTATTTTTTTGAGTTTGTAGATAACATGGTCATTAAACACCTTACGTAAATACCTAATGCAACTCTAATAGTCTCTAGTTATATGTGCCTTGGCTTTCCATGGATGGTAGTGTAAAATCTAGTAGCATTTGTTTTTGCATGTTTTTACCACAATTTCATAGGCATGAAGTTTACCCTGTTTGAAACTAACTTTAAGATACTTAAATGGAATTATGATCTGCTTCTATTATGCAACGGTTGTTCTGATAGTTAGTAGAGCCAAATGAAGAACAAAATATCAGCTTCATAGGGCAATGTCCTGAACTACAAAAGGTCCACATTTTGTTCAAAGCTATTGCCGGTACAGCCCTGAAAATCACAAAAAGATAATTCCAAGAACTAAACTATAGGGACACTATGTCCTGAAGGCCTGCTTGCAAACAACCAGCATAAATGTCAAAAAGCCCTGCTTGCAAACAAAAGAACATAAACAATATTCCTCCTCTGTCGACGTCATTCAAACAACGGGAAAAGGCAGCTATCACGCTTGCCTGAAAGATATCAAATAGCATACTGAAGCACGAACCAAAATAAAGTAAATTTGAGAATTTAAGAACCTAGCTGCCAACAAATTATGGGTTTTGGCATGACCGTGGTCGGATTAAAAAAAAATTCAAAGTTCATAAATTTGCATCAGTCATTATATCACTCTTAACTTATACAGTGCCGTTGCACTAGTATGCAACATTTTTTTATACGTTCGATGAAATATAAGGCATGGAACACCTCAATAGCAAGTATGACAGTGAAAACGTTGATTTTTAAATGTAATAAAAAGTTATGCCCTTCACTTTCATAAATTTCTCAGTGACTAGTCCTCCAGCTCAATTACCCACCTCAACATTTTTCAAACAATAGCACTCCTTGAGCTCATCCTCATATTACATCAACTCGAAATACAAAATGTAATATCAGTTTCACAATCAAGATAAAATTAAAATCGGAGGCCGCAGCCAAAACTATCAAAATCAAAGCACGGTTAATGATCCAATCACGTATATACAAATTCAAACTCAATCTCGATCAACACAAGACCATAAAAATGATAACGAGATCGATGAAGCCCGTAAAATCTTAATAATCATGCACCAAAACATATTCGAAATTTCAAAGAAAACAAATCATGGCGGAAAAAAAACCAAGCAACAACCTAAAATAGATCAACACTCTTTTACCTAGATTCCCAATTGAGAATCGAATGGGGCCATATCGAATCATCGAACAATCAACGTCTCAGCCTCGATATCAACCGGCAAGGAACAACTTGCACAATATCTACGGCAGAAGCTGTTGCGCGTGCTTTCACCTGTATGTCAGGGGCGGCGCGTGCGGACTTTCGCGTCCAAAAGAATTGAATGGTGGCGAGTGGTGAGCTTCGTGTATTCGATTCGGATTTGGCCTCCCAAAGTTTTTAACTTTTCCCTCTTCAGATGAAAGTGTTGTTAGCTACGCGCGTTACTTGGAAGCGTAGCGATATTTGACTTTTTCCTTATACTTCATGTTTTCTCCCATTATTATATTTTTAAAAAAAAAAGTTACCTAATAAGAATCATTCTAGAGATATATTTGGATAAGCATGGACCTAGAGGAGAGAATTTATATAACAGAATAACAATCAGAGCATATTTTATTATATTTCAGTGGAGAATATGTTCCACCCAAGAATCGAATATGTTAAGTCGGAGTGGAGAATCTCGCGTCGACCCAATACTTACCAACTCGTCTGTGTCCTTGGGACCCCGTTATTTTATATATTACAGTAAGTTGTTAATAATCTATGGAGAAATTTTTATAAATCCCTAAACCAAAACATAAATTTGTTTTTAGTTTATTCTAGAAAAAATTTGTTTAAAGTCTCTAACAACACATCTTTTATCCAATAGAAATTTGGTAAAAATGACTATGATATTTGAGTACAAATAGTTTTATATTCAGTACGAAAATTAAGATTGAATATAAAATTTATTACAATCTTTTACAATCATCATTCGTTACATATTCCAGTACTCAAATATCATATTTCAATACCGAATTTGAAATAGATGTACTCAATCATCATATATTAATAACATATTTAAAATATTTTGTACCGATTATGACTAATTAATAAATAATTTTACATTAATACCAAGACAAGGTATCCATGTCTTATACTCAAAATTCATATATTAGTACCAGATTAGAAATAGTTGATACTCAAATATCATATATTATATAGTCTATTTTCAATAATCTGTCCAATTTTTATTGTATAAAAATGTGGTATTAGAGAGTTTAAACAAATTTTTTTTCCGCTACATATATTTGTGTACTCAAATATCATATTTCAGTACCAAATTTAAAATTGTTTGTACTCAATTATCATATATTAATACCCTATTTTAAACATTTTGTACCGCTTATCACTAAATAAAAAAACAATTTTATTATTAATACCAAGAAAAAGTATACATGTTTTATACTCAAAATTTATAAATTAATATCGGAATTGAAGCAGTTGATACTAAAATATGATATATTATGACCTCGATTTTCAATAATTTGTACCAATTTCTATCGACTAAAAGCGCGTGGTCCTAGGGAGTTTAAACAATTTTTTTTAGAATCAGGAATGCAGATAAATTTTCTAATGGACGGGAAATGGAAGCAAATTTATATTTTGGTTAATGAGTTATTGAACATTACCCTTAATCTATAATATATTCTGATTAGTTTATGATTCTATAAACAATTACCTTTAGATTATAGGTAATTTAAATAAGTAATTTTGAAAGGATCGTTTTTATGGAGGTGTCCGTGAGCTCTGCCACAACTTCACGTAGGCTTTCACACAGCCCAAACACCAAACCCGTAAGTTACGTGCATTTTAAAATTTACACGTTGAAAATCAGCACGCAACTACGAAACCAGATCGGCGTCAAGCTGGACCAACAGCTCTGCGAGCTGGTTTAACACAAACGATCTGGTTCCTTAAATCTTGAGCTGCAATAGCTGAGTGTTCTTGAATATTAATGCACAGAGATACAGATTGAGTTATGAGTAAAAATCATGCTGAAACAACTCAAACTGAACTCTTAAATTCGAAAGCCTTTAAACAGTTTTATGTGTAGTAAACAAATATGCAATGTGTGAATGTAAATGCAGTAAGCAGTAAAGAAATACGCTACAATTTTTTTATGGAAGTTCGGAGCTGAATCTCTTACGTCTTCCCTTCCTCCGCAATAGGGAAGGATCCACTAGAAAACTTTAATTACAGCGACCCTCGCTGCAAACCCACTCCTACGACCAGCAGCAGCAAGAACTCCTAGCAACAACCACAACACCCCAGCCCGCAAGCTGGTGTGTCTAACTCACTTCTTTACTGCCTCAGTGAGAAAGGCTACAGACACTTCTTTACGTCTCAGTGCGAAAGACAACTAGACTTGTTTAACGTCTCTGTCCAAATACTATAATGGAGAGTTTTATATTTGATTCACTCATTTTTCTATTTCTCTCAACTCTTGAATATATGAGTGAATCGTGTGTGAGATTTGCAGTGTACGCTCAATCTCTCAAAGATGAAATCTCACACACCGGAAAGTGCTCATATCCGAGCTGTTCTCTCGATGTCTTCCCAGGATTGTGCAGTAGATTTGTATTCTGTTTTAGCTTCTGCACACCCACTCACTCTGCTCGGCTCACCATCTTCTTCTTTCTCCTGCTCTTGTATATAAAGTCGCTTACAGATTTGTCCGTTGGACACAAGCTTGTAACCGTTTAAAAAGTCTTCTGACACTGTTGTACTTGTGTCCTTTGTCATTTAATACGTTGCAGGTTTTATTTGACTCGAGCTATTTTCATCGGCGCTTCTGCAGCCTTTGCTATCTTCGAGCTCTGTTTGTCTCGATCAAACAAATAAGTTTGTCTTATAGTATTCAGAGATTACACAAACTAATTTTGATCTGGCGCAGGACTTCTGATCTGTTCTACCATCTGGTGTCCTTCCTGTTAGAGTAGATGCCCAACTAGCCAACTTGTGGCGTGTGGGTTTATAGACTCTTGTATAAGACAATCTTTATATATGATATTCGCATTTATTATATGGCATTCTTTACTTTCATTGTGTGTATGATGATTTACAATTGTGTTGAGTAAAGACCTAGAATACACTAAAGTGTATGTTAGATGTGATAGTGGGTATGACGGCTATCATGAAACACATCTAATAGTCACTGTGTATTCTGAACATGTTCCTAGTCGATTGGACCGTCAAAATGAGGATAAGGCCGCCCGAGATCGAGACTAGTATCTGCGATGCAAAGTACCATGTTTCATTGGTAGGGAACATTGTGATGTTCTGAGCATGCAGATAGATAGTGACCTGGTGATCTATCGAACTACCCTCGTTCGGACTTTCCAAGTGGTTACCATTTGTCGAGTGGATAAGTCCGAGGTCTTGGTTGTACTGATTAGGCCTCACGACTCGAAACGTCATTGAGACTCTACATGATAGGCGTCTCACTTTGACCCGTTTGCTGACTCACTTGGGGTCATAAGGCGTCGGGATTGGGTGAGACCCCGATGCATGTAGGAGTCGATGCATCGTTGTCGAGGATTCACCGCTCGCAGACATGCATGGATATCCTATGCTATCTGAGGGGATAATAGTGTATAAATCTCTGGCCAGAGTACTAGAAGTGTTTTAGGTAAATGTGTTTACCTAGTTACACTCGCGATG
>KV002628.1:166771-180033 GCA_001598015.1 Dorcoceras hygrometricum
ACAATGGTTGTGGGCCCACGGCTAGCTGTATCCCTGAACCATTGAGGGTCACACAAGTACTGGATTCGAGATTCCCGCACGGATACTCAGCTCAATGTGTTGAGCACGAGAAGAGGATTTTGGGGAGTGCGACTTCCTAACAATGGTTGTGGGCCCACGGCTAGCTGTATCCCTGAACCATTGAGGGTCACACAAGTACTGGATTCGAGATTCCCGCACGGATACTCAGCTCAATGTGTTGAGCACGAGAAGAGGATTTTGGGGAGTGCGACTTCCTAAAATTCAACTCGGGTCAAATCGAGATTTCCCGACGTTGAGGGGCAAAACGGTCATTTTTCACTGGGGTTCTGAAAAATGGTTTTTCAGATCATATTATTCAATTTCAAAAACTGAGTCGATCCGTCCGATCTGATCGGCGATCGATGAAGTCTCGGTGATGGATGAACGGAATGTTCACCCGTTGGACCCGGGCCCGTTGGGCCGGATCCAAACCCATCTTTAATTCTATTTAATTAGAATTAACCCTAGACTTCACAACACACTTAAAAAAACCCTAACCCTAAGCTTCTTGGCCGCCGCCCCCTCTCCTCTCTCTAAGCCGCCGCCGCCTCTTCGCCGGAATTCGTTCCGGCCAATTTTGACGAGGAGAATCCGTCCGCGCAGATCTCGTCAGGCCTTCTAGTGCAGGCTGACGAAGGAATCCCGTCTTTGGTCGTGGACCTGATTGGCGTTATCTACCACAGTCTACCGTGAAGAGCCGGCGTTCTTGTAATTTCGGTTGGAGCCAGGCACGAGTTGCCAGCAAGGTAGTGTTTTGAACACCCTATGAATGTCATATTGTGTATTGTTTATCGTATTGATCGTCTCCCGGACATGATTTTTCTGTTCTTCCGCTGCCTCGCCGGGGGGCGTGATCCGGATCCCAACACTTCCAGCTGATTTTCTTCAGCCGTTTCATCTATGAGATGGTTGCTTCACTTAGCTTGTTTCCCATCTTTACTCCATTCCCAGCTGGTTTCCTTCCAGCTGGTTAATTCTTGTACTACAGAAGTCTTCCTACGGCCGGCTGGTTTCTCTGCTCCGAGCAAGCTGCTTTTGCTGACCTTCTAATTTGCTCTTGTCAGCTGCTCTTGAGCTCAGTTGCTCTCGTTCTTCTTGTCCAGCTGGTTTGACCTTAACCACCTGGTCTCTAATCTGCCCCTCATATCTGGGCAGATTCTATGTTCGAGCTGTTCTTCAAACTGGTCTGCTTCAGGGTTCTTCTAGATCAAATGCCGAGCTGGTGTAATGTGTTTATCCAGCTCGCATCTTTCCATACCAGCTTGATGCTATGGAGACTGATCGAGTACCTTGCATACAGATTCTTCCCCTGCTCCAATAGTGGGAGTTGCCTCGATTTCGTCTCGCTAAAACAGTTCGGCTCAGCACTTGAACACCACACTTATACACTGCACTTGATCAGCTCTTGAACAGTTCTGTTCACCAAATCTTCTCTGCGATTGGTCTCTGAACTGATCTTGAACTGCTCTTGCATCAAGCTGGTGAACCAGCTTGGTGTTTCCTGTCAGGCCCGGTGCTCTAATACATAGATTAGATACTCAAATAAGCACAATTACGCGGAAGGATTAAAAATTGGGCTTAAAAATTTTCGATTTGGGCCTGATCAAAAATATCATTCAAAATAAGTTCATAATCAAATTAAGGACTTAAACTCAAAATCCAACAACAACAGAAACAGGCAGCAAGTATCAAAAGACAGATCCCCTCAAAATACTGTAGCCACAGGACATTCACTGGCTCGATATATCAATACATAAGTACATAACTGGGACTCACAATGGGGATCTACCAGCTGACGCTCCACTCAGTCCAGCTGGATTACTTGTAGAACCTGCAAAGGCCAACACCAACCAAAGCAGCCCCAAAACAGAGAAAATAAACGAGGTCAAACCTCAGTATGAAGAGCACTCATAAAACAGCAATTCATAAAACATGAAATATTTCAAGTCATGATATGCATGAGGGTGCCAAAGAACATCGGTAATCAAGGCCAAACTCAGCTGGCAATTCAAATCTCAATGGAGCCTCAACACCACGCACAACCAATCAGTCGGTGGAAATCATCGATCCGTGATCTTCAGGAGCGACACACAGTCGACCATCACAGCTCAGTGGTATTCAGGCACGATGACTCAACCGTCCACCACCTCGATGATAGCATTGGATCTTTCAGGCGCGACAACTCAGCCGACCGATCACAACGCTAGCTCGACTCGGGCATCAATCAAATTCAGGCTCAATATATATGCGTGAATGCCAAGCAATATCAATTCACTAACATACATAATTCATACATAAACAGAACAGAAAATCAATCACAGTCAAGTCAAATCTGTTCACGTAAACACTCAATCACAGCATTCTCAACACACTGGAAATATTCACATGCTTATGTCAAAGCTGTTTAAATAAGCTCAAATCCGTACCTTTCTCAGTAGCTAATACCTCAACAAATCTTACGAAGTGTCAGGCCTCGTGCACAATACAGAGTTAAACCACGCAAAACGATAGCAGAATCATACAAAAGTGGCTTAAAATTTTCGCTTGGCCTGACTGAAAGATTACATAATTTAAAATAGTACAATACTCAAAATATCCCAACTTAATAAGATCACTCAGTACAACAGTACATCATTAAAACATATATCAAGTATCAAACAACAACTACTATATCGCACAGGACAACCCCCGGCTGACAGTACTGATACATAATATGCTATACGCTAACTGGGACACTCTAACCACCTCCTGGGGCACCTCCAGCTGGGTCTACTACACGACCAGCAGAGTAACCATGATAACCTGAAAACACATACACAGGCAAACAACACCAGTCCCAGAGGGACATGGGGTCAAACCCCAGTACGGAGAGCAACTGAAAACAACAGTTTGATAGCAACAGATAAAATGCAAATGCTAAGTATGAGATCAAGGCTACAACCGAACACAGGGAGCCAAAGGATTTCAAGGACAGCTCAACAACTGAAATCCGAACCGAAGACAGTGGCCACAATGTGTGTGAGTATATGGGAGCTACCCACTCGTCTCACCACACGGTACCAAGTGCAATATCAACGCTCAACCTGCTGTTGCCCAACACATGAGATGTGGGAGCTACCCACTCCGCTCACGGTGGCTAACAGTCCCAGCAGGGAGATGAGGGACGGGAGTTACCCGCGCGCCTCTACAAGCACCCTGGCACGCTCAAATCAGCAAGCAAGATACGGCTACAAGAGATCTGATAACAGCATGGAACAGATGCGTGTATATAGTGCAACAAAATGCAACAGATAACAAGATAATATACACGGCATCACCAAAACACAAACATGAGCACATATCCATGCCAAATCTCAATGCTGTAAACAAGCTCACATCCGTACCTCAAATCTTCTGTGCTACAATTACTACAAACAGGGTCCGAGCAACGCAGATCTCACACCTGATAAGCCAAAAACAAGCAACTACTCAAGGACCGAAACACAGAAAAGCAACAGCTAGGAGTTACGAACTCGACCAGCGCTAACAAGCTCACATCCGTACCTCAAATCTTCTGTGCTACAATTACTACAAACAGGGTCCGAGCAACGCAGATCTCACACCTGATAAGCCAAAAACAAGCAACTACTCAAGGACCGAAACACAGAAAAGCAACAGCTAGGAGTTACGAACTCGACCAGCGCTATTCTACCCCTCTATCTCAACAGAGATCTCTAAACAACACAAGGTAGAATCTGAACACTTACCCCAACAAGCTAGGACGGAACGCTAACAGACTACACAAGGGAGATGTCTTCGCACAACTCACCAGCTTCAAGCAAGCGTTCAAAAGCAGCATCCAAACGAAACGTCTCAGCAAGAGGAGTCCAGCGCTACCACTCTCACTTCAATCGGAGCTGTCTACCGTCGGCAATCGGAGAAGATAAGATTCGGTGAACAGTAGCTAGGGTATCGCGACAGAGATCGACAATCGGGAAATATTCTAAGTGTCGGGAACAATAATAGACAAGGGTCAAAGCTCTCTATAAATACTCAAATCTGCCCAAGACAGCTGAACAGATCTCACCGACAACTTAAATCTCAAAGCTGATATTCCCGCTCGCATCTAGATCTCGCAACAGATCTCACTCTACGCCAAAGCAGATCTCTACTAAGTCAAACGACGTCGCACAAGTCCTCTATCACAACTGGACACGTCACCCGCTACTCAGATCTGAATCGCTAGCGCAAGATAAATCTGAACCCAAAACGGCGTCGCTCACTAACACTCAGATCTCTCTCAAATCTGAAGACCAGCGCTGCTCACTGCTGAGTCTCGCCCGCTAAACCAAAACGCTGTCGTTCCAACTAATCCAAACGACGTAGTTTAGCTACTCGCTACAGAAATACGCTAGCTCACTACTGAACACTAGCGACAACAGATCTCATCCTTACTACTGAACGCGATCACTCAGCAATGACCCACGCTCACATCTGAACAGTTCTCGCAACAAAACTCTACTCTCCAGGTCTGTTCCAAGGACTTATACAAAACCCGATAGCTTCTTCAAACATATCGACTCAAAGCTGATTCATCCCAGATCTGCTCAAGCTCAAATCTGGTCTACGTTAACCCGATTAATTAACTCAATTAATCTCATCAGCTTTCGAGTCTCACATCTTACGAAGATAGAGCACCAACAACCCGCTCAGGTTTACTGTCCCAGCAGCTTTCGACGAACTCAACAGAAGCTGCTTAAAAGCTCAAATCCAAAGCTGTGCAAGAACGAAAGAACCACTGGACAACAATTCGCGAAGATGCTCGAACCTGCAACTACTTCGCGCTCCCTCAACTCGTCGATCTAAAGCTCCAAATTGGTATCAATCGAAAGCCCTAAAGAACGAGCTCAGCGCCACCAATCTTGCTCCAAACGGCGACGTAAATCGATGGTAATCTCAAGAAATAGGGTTCGAATGAATAGTAAGGGTTCGCGAAGCTCTCGGGAAGAAGATAAGAAATATCGGGTTCGAAATCGACTAAGTGTTGCTCGACACTTATATTTAATCTCCCGGTCAAAGCTACAGTGAAAGTCAATCACTCAAATCTGAACGTTACCTCAGATCTGGGCGCCATCTCAAATCTTAGCGCTAACTCAGATCTGACTCTACTACGCTATCCTCGCGCGAAATCACCAAACGACGTCGCGTTGGAGTCCTGCTCCAAACAAACAGATCTCGCGACAAATACTCACTCGCTCATCCAGATTTGGTCAAGTCTGAAATCATTAAACTGCATCGGTCTACACCAATTCATGAACCGGACCGGTCTACACAGTACCGTTGACCAATACTTGACATCCCCAAATAGACGCGCACATCTGCTCACTCCCACTGAACAGATTTCACTCAACCAACGACAAATCTGATAACACGATACGACGACGCATTACCTCCGACTCTAGTTTCCACTACTCAAATCTGTACCCTCAACTCAAAGTCTCCAAAACATCTCAAATCTGATATCTTCCGATACCAATCCCCGACAACAGTCAACTCAAGCGCAATACACCAAAACAGACCATACCCGAATATGATCTTCTCAAATCCGCTTGCGCCAATCGGATCTGTTCCAAACCACCCGATAGCGACCAACATTCCACATCTGATCTGTTCCACCTCAAATCTGAAAATCCGAAAATTACCAACAGAAAAACCAATTCTTTCAAATCTGAAAACCCGATAGTTAACATCTCCCTTGGTTAATCCTTGTCCAGATCTAATTATTTCATTAATCACCAATTAATAAATTTCTATTCCTCATATTCCCTGCAATCCGGAAGACTTCTGTTGTACCAGTTCGGGCGTCCCCTCACTGTTCTTGCATAGATATCTTCAATCGAACCAGCTTAGGCGTCCCCTTACTGTTACAGTTTGAATATCTTCCTTCCTTCAGTCTAGCACTGCACATGGAATCTAATATCGTTAGTGAGAAATAAGCATATTTTGTGTTAATCAAAATTCAGATTCTGATCTGTATAAACAGATCCAACAATTTATAATTTTTTATATTATATATTTGTAACTAAAAATGTAGTTGGTATTCATGCGCCATTTTTGGTCAATAAACTTTTTTTTTCTACATGTGACAATTTTACTCTGTATTCGATCGCCTTCTTAGTATTACTGGATAATAGCCTTAATTTAGGCAAGTCATAACTAAAATACTAAATACTCAAAATTATATATAAATTTTAGATATCCTTAAATAAAATTTTAAATTAATAATAATAATAATACCTTATAGATGATATATAGATGTTAAATAATTGAAAGTTTAAAAAAATATACTAGTTATCCAATTTATAGTTGATGTATTTGTCAAATAACATCTTCCATAGAAAAAACAACGTAGATAGATTAATTTTAATATTAGTACTTTTACATAAAATTGATAGATTTAAGATAATACCTTTTACGTCATAAATATAAAGGAAGATAGTTTAAGTGTAAATTTGTCTATTTATAAAGTAAAAAACACCGAAGTGTCATTAACAATTTATGGTGTGTAAATAACGCTCATTAATAGGATTAGTCCAGGATACCACTGCCATTTAAAGAAATAGGGATATTTTCTTCATATAGTAGTCAAGATAATGTAATAAAAATTAAGATTCCTTTACTAACTATATTTATTTCTTACATCATTATCTTTAGAGGAACACAAAATATATATGAACACCTTAAAACTCAAAACATTAAATTTTGACGTTCATAAACTTATCCAGTTAATTATTAGTATGAAATGTTAAGGGGTTTTTAACTGTTTACCGTAATTTTTTTTTTAAATTAATGTGAATTGGAACGGCTTAGCAAATTAAGATATCACGCCCTTCGTCAGGCCGTGATTGAATATTTTTTTTAAAAAAACTGCAAGTCACGCCCTCGCGAAAGACGTGATTCAATATTTCTTTTTTTTTAAAAAAAAACCAAGTCACGCCATCTGGAATTGGATCGGCTTAGCAAATTAAGGTATCGCGCCCTCCGCGAGGGCGTGATTGAATATTTTTTTTAAAATGCAAGTCACGCCCTCGCGGAGGGCGTGATTCAATATTTTTCTTAAAAAAAAAAGCAAGTCACACCGGTTGGGACGACATGACTGTTAGGATCGAAAAATGAACTTGGGAGTTCAGATGGGGGGTGAATGAACTCCTCACTGATTTTCATTTGAAAATTTGTTTTGAAGGTTTTACAGCTCAAAGCCAACTTTCTGCCGAGTTATCAGCTGTGAAGCTTTCTCAGTGATACTGTTGTCTCGCGTAATTAAATAATTTTATGCGGAATAAACGCGATTCAAGCAGCTGAACAATTTCAAACAGATGCGTGTAAGTAAAAGTAGTAAGGACAAGAGATTTGTTTCTGGAAGTTCGGAGCAATATCTCCGACGTCTCCTATTCTTCCACAGCGTGAAGAATTTCACTAGAAGACTTTGATTTATACAACTCTTGTACAAACCCACTCTCGTGACCCGCAGCCAAGAGAACTCCTAGTAACCAACGACACACAGACCCGCAGCCTGGTTCGTATTACAACGATCTCAGCTATCAGCTGGTTGTGCTACTATAGCACTCTGACACTCTCTGTCTATGTTTTACAATTCAACTCAAGTCTACTGAGTGTGTGAATAACAATTAGTGACAACAAAGAAATGAACGATATAAGCTTGTGTCACTCAAGTGAGCTGGTTCACGATGAACTTTGCTCCTGTGAAGAACTCGGGTAGCTTTTGGATGCTCGAATAATTTCGTGGCATTCGGTAACCCCTTCACAGCTTCTCTTCTCTTCTATATATACTCTTTGTATGCAACGGTAATAAATGTTACCAGTAGACACATTGAATACATCCAAGTTGAAATTTCTGCGGAGCCATAAATGCTTGTACGATGAAGGTGTTAGAGTAGATGCCCAACTAGCCAACTTGTGGCGTGTGGGTTTTATAGACTCTTGTATATGATGATCTTTATGTATGATATTCACATTTTGTTTATGGCGTTCTTTATTTTCATTATGATTATAATGTTAACAATTGTGTTGGATAAAGACCTAGAATGCACCATAGTGTATGTTAGATGTGATAGTGGGTATGACGGCTATCATGAAACACATCTAATAGTCACTGTGCATTCTGAATACGTTCCTAGTCGATTGGGCCGTCAAAATGAGGATAAGGCCGCCCGAGCTTGAGACTAGCATCTGCGATGCAAGGTACCATGTTTCATTGGTAGGGAACATTGTGATGTTCTGAGCATGCAGATGGATAGTGACCTGGTGATCTATCGAACTACCCTCGTTCGGACTTTTCAAGTGGTTACCATTTGTCGAGTGGATAAGTCCGAGGTCTTGGTTGTACTGATTAGTCCTCACTACTCGAAACGTCATTGAGACTCTACATAATAGGCGTCTCACTTTGACCCGTTTGCCGACTCACTTGGGGTCATTAGGCGGCGGGATTGGGTGAGATCCCGATGCATGTAGGCGTCGATGCTTCGTTGTCGAGGATTCACCGCTCGCTCTCATGCGTGGATATCCTATGCTATCTGAGGGGATAATAGTGTATAAATCTCTGGCCAGAGTACTGGATGTGTTTTAGGTAAATGGGTTTACCTAGTTACACTCGCGATGTCACTATTCGATCTCCAAGATGTACGCATAGCTCTCGGATCTCTAGCGAATCTCGATTTACCAATGGTCGTTGATCTGATCGGGATATAAGTGTTGAAAGGACCGTACTGTACGCTAAACACGACCAACTGGTTCTTGCAGGCACTATCAGTGATACCTAGGGGATCATGGCGCGATGTTGCTAGGCGCTTTACCATGATCCGTTGGGCAAGTCCGAAATTGTGATTTCGGAGCCGCAATGATTGTGGGCCCACGGCTAGCTGTATCCCTGAACCATTGAGGGTCACACAAGTACTGGATTCATGATTCCCGCTCGGAAACTGAGCTCAATGTGTTGATCATAAGAAGAGGATTTTAGGGAGTGCGACTTCCTAAAAGTCAACAAGGGTCAAATTGCGATTTTCCCACTGTTGAGGGGCAACACGGTCATTTTGGACTAGGTATCTGAAAAATGGTTTTTCACATCATAATATTCAGTTTTGGAAACTGAGTCGATCGGTCTGATCTGATCGGCGATCGGAGTTGTAATGAAGTCGCAGTGATGGATATCGTCATTTGGACCCGGGCCCGTTGGGCCGGTCCAAGTCCATTGCTAGTCTACTTATAATAGACTTAAGGCTTCATTACAATACAACACAACTCATAACCTAGCCTCCATCTCTCACACACGGCCGCCCCACTCCACCTCTCCTCCCTCTCGGCCGCGCCACTTCTCACGCGCCGCCGCCGTCGGCCATGCACCGCCGCTCCTCGCCGGACTTGTTTTGGCCATCGTGAAGAGGTGTTTCCGATCGTGCCAAAATCCATCAGCTTTCTAGTGCAGGCTGATTGGAGGAAGATTGAATCCGGTCGTGGATCTGATAGGAGGATCTACCGCCGCCTACCGTGAAGAGCCAGTTTTTCTTGTAAATCTGGTTGGAGCCAGGCGCCTAGACGCCAGCAAGGTAGCAATCTATGAACACCCTATGTATGTTTGTAGATTTATATTATTGTATTGAACACTTTCCGGGCAAATTTTTGTTTTTCCGCTACGCCCCGGGAAGTGGGATCCGGATCCGCCACCGTATGCCAACAGAAGGTACATCTTCATTAAATGCATTGCCATTTTTAGTAAGTCTGCGTCGTCTTCAGTCTATTGTCATATCACTGCATATCTGGTTTTAACTTGAAATAGTTCCAACGATTACAAATCATGGCAGAGACGTCAACTAGATAACTTCAGATAGTACAGCACTTCAGTCATTCCAAATTTCAAATTCCTTATGCCGTTCTGTACTCAGCTGGTTTTCATTGTCCTATTCCAAGCTGATATACCCCTTCTGGTTTTTGAAGACTGAGCTGGTCACTGTAGTGTTTATCATCAGCTGGTTTAATATCTCGAGCTGGTCTTTGCACTTTCCATCCAGCTGGTTCCTACTAAAGTTCCGGGCTGGTTTGGCTTTGACCAGAGCATAGAGACCAGCTTGACTTTATTTCGATCTGGTTTCTTTGTCCAACGTGGTAAGTCTTGTCCAGATCTTGTCACTTTGGTTTGAATGATCTCTTTTACGAGTTCTATTTCTTGTTAATATTTCATCACCAAAACTCCTGAGTATTTATCCTAACAATTTCCCCTTTTTTGGTGATGCCAACCCTGCCCGTAAAAGGAGATCCATAGATCAGTCACCAACTCATAATATAAGCTCAAAATCAATTCGTTCCTTGACAGACAGATTTAGATCATTTATGACTTAAAACCAATTTGTATATCTAAATCTGTTGCTGGGGTCATCCGGATTATCGCTTCTTCCTCTTCCTCTTCCTCTTCCACCATGTGAACTCGGCCCACCGCCGCTTGTCCCTTCCCTTGGTATACTACTCTGTCCACTTTCCCCCTTTTTGGCAACACCTGTTTCCTTCAGACCCTCAACTATTGCAGCCAGCTGAGAGTTTACCACAGCCAGCTCGTCAACCATCCTTTGAGTGAGGGTGCGCTCCAGGACATCAATCTTTATATCCAACCCATCAGCAGCAGTTTTGAGCTGGTCACGAAGCTTAGCAGTATGATGCTTGGTAATGACCGAATCATCACAAAGTCGTGCATATGAGAGATCAAGGGATGATACTCGAGTATGTTAGAGTAGATGCCCAACTAGCCAACTTGTGACGTGTGGGTTTTATAGACTCTTGTATACGACAGTCTTTATATATGATACTCACATTTTTTTATGGCATTCTTTATTCTCATTATGATCATAATGTTAACAATTGTGTTGAATAAAGACCTAGAATGCACCATAGTGTATGTTAGATGTGATAGTGGATATGATGGCTATCATGAAACACATCTAATAATCACTGTGCATTCTGAACTCGTTCCTAGTCGATTGGACCGTAAAAATGAGGATAAGGCCGCCCGAGCTCGAGACTAGCATCTGCGATGTGAAGTACCATGTTTCATTGGTAGGGAACATTGTGATGTTCTGAGCATGCAGATGGATAGTGACCTGGTGATCTATCGAACTACCCTCGTTCGGACTTTCCAAGTGGTTACAATTTGTCGAGTGGATAAGTCCGAGGTCTTGGTTGTACTGATTAGTCCTCACTACTCGAAACGCCATTGAGGCTCTACATGATAGGCGCCTCACTTTGACCCATTTGCCGACTCATTTGGGGTCATTAGGCGGCGGGATTGGGTGAGGTCCCGATGCATGTAGGAGTCGATGCTTCGTTGTCGAGGATTCACCGCTCGCTCTCATGCGTGGATATCCTATGCTATCTGAGGGGATAATAGTGTATAAATCTCTGGCCAGAGTACTGGATGCGTTTTAGGTAAATGGGTTTACCTAGTAACACTCGCGATGTCACTATTCGATCTCCAAGATGTATGCATAGTTATCGGATCTTTAACGACTCTCGATTTACCAATGGTCGTTGATCTGATCGGGATATATGTGTTGAAAGGACCGTACTGTACGCTAACCATGACCAACTGGTTACTTGCAGGCACTATCAGTGATACCTAGGGGATCATGGGGCGATGTTGCTAGGCGCTTTACACTGATCCGATGGGCAAGTCCGAAATTGTGATTTCGGACAACTGGTTCTTGCAGGCACTATCAGTGATACCTAGGGGATCATGGGGCGATGTTGCTAGGCGCTTTACACTGATCCGATGGGCAAGTCCGAAATTGTGATTTCGGAGCCGCAATGGTTGTGGGCCCACGGCTAGCTGTATCCCTGAACCATTGAGGGTCACACAAGTACTGGATTCATGATTCCCGCACGGAAACTGAGCTCAATGTGTTGAGCACAGGAAGGGGATTTTAGGGAGTGCGACTTCCTAAAAGTCAACATGGGTCAAAATTGCGATTTCCCACTGTTGAGGGGCAAAACTGCCATTTTGGACTAGGTAATCTGAAAAATTGTTTTTCGCATCATAATGTTCAGTTTTGGAAACTGAGTCGATCAGTCCGATCTGATCGTCGATCGGAGTTATGATGAAATCGTAGTGATTTAAATGAACCGAATGTTCATATATTGGACAGGGCCCGCCCCAGGTCCAATGGGAAATCATTGAACCGAATGTTCATATATTGGACAGGGCCCGCCCCAGGTCCAATGGGCCGGTTCAAGCCCATGTACCATCTTTAATTACTTAAGTTGGTCTAGGGCTACAACAATCACTAATTAACTCACAACCCTAGCCTCCATACTTCAAACTCGGCCGCCCCTCCTCTACCTCAACCTCACGCCGCCGGCGGCCTTGCGCCGCCCCGTGCCGCCGCCGTGTGCCGCCATCTACGTGATCGGACTTGTTTCGATCACCGCGACGATGAGTTTCCGTCCGTGCTGAATTCGTCAGTCCTTCTAGTGCAGGCTGACGAAGGTGTCTTGATTCCGGTCGTGGACCTGATTGACGATCTACCGCCGCCTATCGTTTGAAGTGTCGGTTTCCTCGTGAAACTGGTCGGAGCCAGGCGCCTAGATGCCAGCAAGGTAACGATTCTATGAACACCCTATGAATGTTTATAGAATTGTATTTGAATGTATTGAACGTTTTTCGGGGTAACTTTTGATTTCTGCTGCGCCCTCGGGGAACGGGATCCGGATCCACCATTGTTGCCAGACAGTGGTATCAGAGCCCAGGCTCGGATCCTTCAATACATAATTGTGCCATAATTGCATAGATCTCGATTTTGAAATAAAAAAAAATTATTTTGGAGCATGCTGCCGGCGCCGCCATGGGCGGTTTGAATGTATTGAACGTTTTTCGGGGTAACTTTTGATTTCTGCTGCGCCCTCGGGGAACGGGATCCGGATCCACCATTGTTGCCAGACAGTGGTATCAGAGCCCAGGCTCGGATCCTTCAATACATAATTGTGCCATAATTGCATAGATCTCGATTTTGAAATAAAAAAAAATTATTTTGGAGCATGCTGCCGGCCGCCGCTATGGGCGGCGGCGACCACCCGTCGCGCGCATGCTATGGCGCGCGCGACACCATCGCGCGATGGTCGCTCGTTGGCCGCGCGATTGCTGCATGACTGGCCGGCCCCGGCCA
>KV002628.1:186250-196768 GCA_001598015.1 Dorcoceras hygrometricum
ATTTTAGGGAGTGCGACTTCCTAAAAGTCAACTGGGGTCAAATTGCGATTTCCCGCTGTTGAGGGGCAAAACTGTCATTTTGGACTAAGTAATCTGAAAAATTGTTTTCGCATCATAATACTCAGTTTTGGAAACTGTGTAGACCGGTCCGATCAGATCATTGATCGGAGTTATGATGAAGTCACGTTGATAGGGATGAACCGATGTTCATACGTTAGACTGGGCCCGCCCCAGGTCCAATGGGCCGGTTCAAGCCCATGTACCATCTTTAATTACTTAAGTTGGTCTAGGGCTACAATCATTACAATAACTCACAACCCTAGCCTCCATACTTCACACTCAGCCGCCCCTCCTCTCCCTCAACCTCACGCCGCCGGCCGCCGCCCCGTGCCGCCGCCGTGTGCCACCATCTACGTGATAGGACTTGTTTCGATCACCGCGAAGAGGAGTTTTCGTCCGTGCTGAATTCGTCAGTCCTTCTAGTGCAGGCTGACGAAGGTGTCTTGATTCCGCCGGCCGCCGCCCCGTGCCGCCGCCGTGTGCCACCATCTACGTGATAGGACTTGTTTCGATCACCGCGAAGAGGAGTTTTCGTCCGTGCTGAATTCGTCAGTCCTTCTAGTGCAGGCTGACGAAGGTGTCTTGATTCCGGTCGTGGACCTGATTGACGATCTACCGCCGCTACCGTTTGAAGTGCCGATTTCCTCGTGAAACTGGTCGGAGCCATGCGCCTAGACGCCAGCAAGATAACGATTCTATGAACACCCTATGAATGTTTATAGAATTGTATTTGAATGTATTGAACGTTTCTCGGGGCAACTTTTGATTTCCGCTGCGCCCCCGGGGAACGGGATCCGGATCCGCCATTGTCACCAACAGAGTAGACAGATCGTTCAGTGACTTTGCAGCAGTATTCATAAGCTGGAGAGTAGAAGAATCCGATGAAGTTGTGTCAACTAGCTGTAAATTGGAAGGATCCGGATCCCGGTGGTCAGAAACAATTTGAGCAAGAGGTGTAATAGCAGAGCGGTCTTCCAAATTCTGATCAATCCCTGGTACCGATCGAGGTTCAGCAGGAGCCTGATGCTCATTCCATTCATTCCAAGGTTCATCTGTTTGAATTGTGGGCTCGGTCTCTTGAGCCTGGTGCTCATGAAAAGTTATTTCCGTATTCTCGTTTCCTGACTGTTCAATTTTATGACTCCCGACCTGCGCTGTATCCTGCTCATGATCCCAAACGTGAAAATTTGAGTGTGGGAAGTTGCTCTTGGTGAGAAGTGGATGAGATACCCTGACTAGTGAGTGCCAGACCCGCCATCAAACGGTGATTCCCGCGTACCGCATCAGTCACCCTTAGCTCCTTGTGCAATCGTTGAAGGTATTCAAAATCACGATTCACAGAGGAGACATCTAGTTTAAAGTTTGCTAAATGCTCATGATAGAGCTTCTCAAGCTCCAGTTCAAGTAGTTTGTACATGATGAGCGATCGACGCTCAAACAAATTGGATATCTCCTCTGTCTCCCCCCATTCAAATAGTTGCTCTTCCATTTGAACCAGCGATTCAACAGAAGAGATATCTCTGAGGCGTACCTCTTGACGGAAGTGCAGCCATTTGTCAAACATGGTCATTTGTTCAGAAATTTTGTCCCACGCAGATGCGAATAGCATTTGGCAATATTCTTCAACTGAAGTTGGGTTGTCACCCATCTGTGCAACTAAATATTCAGGTTCCTGAGAACCAGTAGCTACGTGTTGGTCATCCACGGTCCCTTCACCGTTAACACGAATGGTTGGGATTGAAACATAGGGGGGGGGGCGTCTTTTCCATCAGCTGTAAGTTCCGGCTCTTGTTGCTCTTCATGCTCCTTCCGAGCATTACTGTTCAGACCTTCTTCGAAATTGTCCTCGCCCCTTCCCTGTACAGGTTGATTAAGTTCCATTGTCGCAATTCCGCCAGGGCCGACTAGCGGATCATCATTACCAAAGGGTTGCCCTGCATCAGCTGGTGTAAGATCGGGTTGAGAGACAATTTTGCAGCAGCCCACCCCACTTGTGTACGCTGTCGTTCTGTTCGCCTTCTTTTTCAAAATCTCTTAGAGGCAGGGAGATTGTGGTCTCGGAATCAGATGATTCACTAGCTTACTTTCGTCTGCAACGGCGTTGTACTAATGGACGAGTCCGGTTCTGAGATTTCCTCAGACTCACAATTCATTTGAGCAGCGTGTCTTGTTTCCCCAATAGTTTTTGTTCAGCAGTTTTTAGGGCCAGCTCGGTCACTTCCTTGGCTACTGTCTTTGTTTGTTTGTTTCTTCCTCCACCCTGTTGTTTCCTTTTCTTGGGGTTAGGCACATTCGTTTCTGTGGCAACTGCCAATGACTCTGTGACTCGCGGTTGTACTGGTTGTGAACTTTGTGACGCTCCACCCTCAGTGTTACTTGATGTGTCCTCCGTACGCTGGTTGGTTCCCCCTCAGGTGCAATGCCTTGATTTGTCTTAATGTAATTTTCCACTTGTTTGCTAGTCAACATCTTTTTAGCATGCAGCTTGATCGATGGTCCAAGATCAGCCTTAACCAAGATCTCCATCAACATGCTGACTGGTACTATGTACCCATGAGACTGTTTCTTTGGATTCTGAACCATCCACAACAATCGTTGAAACAGAATCTTTCCCCAGTTGACTTTGATACCCGCAGAAATTGCCACATGAACTCAAACTTTTCATAGGTAACAGAATCAAAAGATCCAGCTTTTGGGAACAGAGACTTCGCAACAATATCGTGCAATAGACGATATTCAAGAGCAGTTCTCTTTTCTTTCCAGAAATTTTAAACGCCACCTCAGTAGCAGAAAACCTATATTTCATTTTAGCTATTGTTTCTTTCTGAATGCCCGCAAAATTTGCCATTCCCTCAGTCGGTAGTTTAAACGTTGCAGAAAAAGTTTCCTCAGTGACAACCAACTTTTGTCCACATACAGTGCTAACAATTGTTCCAACAAGAACTCTTGCATTCAAGAAAAACTCAGTAACAGCAGATTCAAATACATAAGTGGTACCTTCCAAAAATCCTCGCAACCATGTATCCTCGAGAGTTTTGAACATGCAAACCATTCCGGCATGTTCAATAGCAAGCACTGATGCGAAGTTTACCTGTAAAGTGTTAACGGAGAGAGAGGAGGCGATATCTGACAATAAATTTGAGATGATTTTAGATGAATTAGGTATAATGCAGCGATTTGCACTGTTGCTATAATGTTCAAAAAGTTTTGAAAGTGTATTAGTTAAACTGAAGAGAAATGGTTTTTGTTCGAGCGGGGAGAGAAAAGGGTTTTTTCGAGACACGTGCCATCATCTTATTTAAAAGGCTTTTGAGATACCGGATAGATAACCGGCCGATTTAAAATTATTTTAGATACTAATTCAATCTCACGTTCAACTTTATATACCAGATGGAAACAAATGAGGCAAACCCCTTGATAACGTCGCACTGTACCTTAAGCTGAACCAGATCGATATGGTACCAATTAGCTTGATGGCAACCAGCTCGATGCTAACCAGCTCAATGGCCGCCAGCGGACTTGTTAAGTTATCTGTTTGACTCATATTGTTCCCCCTGAGTTGATGCATGCAGAACATATTTACGACATATCAAGGAGACCTAAAATATTTCTAAAGTAAGAGAACTTGGCGTCATGTAGAGGCTTGGTGAAAATATCAGCTACTTGCTGATCCGTTGGCACATGCTCCACCCGAACGTCTTTCTTAAGCACATGGTGTGAGGACTAGAAATCTGTTAAGTAAGATTTAATGGTTAATCAAATTTTGAATTAATATTTGTCATGGAAATCATGATTGCTGGGTGCTCAGATTTAGACGTAGAGTGATCAACTGTGAGAAACTGGTGATCGAGTGAGATCTGCGTCAAATTTGGAGTTCAGTAGTTGCATTTTCCTATCGGGAAGTGATTCCAGTGGTAATTCAGATTTGAGGTTCTTTGCTGGGAGAAGATAGGCCAGCAGCATTCTTGCACGGGGTTTGCGGGCATTCAGATGTTGGTATTCAGCAGTAGCGTGATCAGATGTCAACGATAGTCAATGCAGATGTGAGAGGGTAGCGAGAGGCAGCTGTTCGGGTTAGCGCGCAGGTGCGAGAAGATGCCACGTGTTGGTCAACACGTCTGAGTTGACCGCTGGTTGTTAACGCTATTCAGATGTCGCTAGCGAGAGATCTGTTTCAACTGTGGAAGCTCTGCTACGTCGTTTGATTAGTTGGTGCGACGTCGTTTGTTGTAGGAGTTAGTAGCACGTTTTGATGTCTGAACTGTATCAACAGAACCAGCAGAGGGAGAACGCTGGATTCAGCTTTGAGAGGACTTTTGCCTTAGCGTAAGCATAGATCTGAATTGTTAGAACAGTAGCTTTAACTCGAGGATTATATACCAAGTGCTGCTCAACACTTAGCGTATTTTTGAACCCGACATTCCTTATCGTATTCTCCAGTGAAACCCTTGATAATTACTGTTCATTCGAACACTTCTCTGATAGATTGCCGTTGATTTAGGTTGTTGTTTGGAGCAAGACTGGTGGCGCTGAGCTCGTGGTGCTTAGGCCTATTGATTGATACAAGTTAGGAATCCTGATTCGACGATAGGGGAGAAGCGGGAAGAGTTTGTATTGATTGATACAAGTTAGGAATCCTGATTCGACGATAGGGGAGAAGCGGGAAGAGTTTGTTCATTTGAAGCTGCTCGAGAAATATGACCTGAGTGTTCATTGGTTCTTCTGGATTTTTGAGGTAGTTCCTGCTGTGGTTGTTGAGACCAGCGAGGAAGCCAATTGAGAAAATTGAAGTTGTCGTGCCTGAGTAATATCTGTTGAGGTAGAATTTGAGTTCAGAGGTACGAGTTGAGCTTTTGTTAACAGCTTTGAGAATAAGCGTGTTAGTATTTGAGGCATGATTTATGTGCTCTATGATTCTATGTTTACGTGAACAGATTGATTGAATTGATATGCTCTGTTTACCTAATTTATGCATGTTGAAATCAGATTTCAAATTCTTGACATTCATGCATACATATTGAGCCTATGATCGATTGAGAACCTGAGATAGAACCATGTTGTGATCGGCAGACAGATGTGTCGTGCCTGAAAGGTCCAACGCTATCATCGGAGTGGTGATCGACTGATTAGTTGTGTCTGAAGACCACCGAGTTGTGATGGCTGACGGGCCTGATGATCACGGACCGATGATTTCCCCGGTTGATACACTGTGCGGGTATAGAGGCTCGACAGAGATTTGCCAGCTGATTAGCAGGCTTTGATGACCGATTTCTTTGACAGCCGCATGCATTCATGACTTAGAATACTGCATGTTTATGATTTGCTGTTATATTAGTGCTCTTCGTACTGAGGCTTGACCTCGTATTCTTTTTCCTGCTTTTGTGTTGTTTGGGACTGTGTTGCCCATTTGCAGGATCATCAGGTAACCAAGGTGGACAGACTGGAACTTCATCTAGTCGATCCCTATTTCCTTGAGTCCCAGTTATTATGTTATGTATTGATCCAGGGAATGCCCTGAGGTTATATGTATTTGGGGGATCGTTGTTGTGTTGTATTTGTTACCTGTTGTGATTTGGATTTTGAGTCAAATCTTATTTTGATTATGAATAGTTTGAATGGATGTTTTATTGGATCAGGCCCAAAATTATTCGAAAATTTTTAAGCCCTATTTTATGCTTCCGCTATTATGTGCATACTTAAGTTGTTAATCCTTGTTGATGAGCACAGGGCCTGACATTTTTGGTATCAGGACTTAAACTGGGATAAGCTCGTTTTTCCTTTGATCACACTCGAGTCTATGCACAGAGTTTTGATTTGGTCTCTTGCTTGACTCTGTGGCTTATGTGATAATTTTGCATGCCTCTGTGATTATCTGCTGTTGGTCCTTACCCTGAGACTTGTTTAGATGCCGCCGAGGAGAGGTAGAGGTAGGACTGCTAGACGTTCGGCTGAGGAGTCTAGGGCCTCGGATAGTGATGAGGGCATTCAGCAGAATATCCCTTTGCGTCATCGAGAGAGACAGGCAGAGGTGGAGGATGTGACTAGACATATTGGCGAGATGGAGTTAGTTCTAGCGAGGTTTCAGCGGACGAATCCCCCTACGTTCGCGCCTTTGCGTCATCGAGAGAGACAGGCAGAGGTGGAGGATGTGACTAGACATATTGGCGAGATGGAGTTAGTTCTAGCGAGGTTTCAGCGGACGAATCCCCCTACGTTCGCGGGTTCTTATGGAGGTTTGATGGCCGAGGGTTGGCTAGTTCAGATGGAAGAATTGTTTGATACCTTGGAGTACGTCCCCGAGAAGAGGTTGAAGCTAGCGGTGTTGCAGTTGAGAGATAACGCACAGCGCTGGTGGAGAGGTACTTCCCGTATCTTGCGAGAGAGTGGGGCTGTGATTACTTGGGTGAGCTTCTGTGCAGCGTTCCGACAGGAGTATACCCCAGAGTCCTACTACAACAGTCGTGAGCGAGAGTTTGACAACCTGAAGCAAGGGAATATGAAGGTGGCCGAGTATTCCAGACAGTTTTCTTCGCTTTTGATGTATGTTCCCCATGTAGCTAACCAGGAGAGGACTAAGAGGAATAAGTTTCTGAATGGTTTGAGGCCTGATTTGTTCTGGATGGTGTTGTCTGGTTCACCTGCGACTTATGCTGAGGTCGTGGATCGGGCTGTAGATATTTAGGAGAGTTTGTTGGAGGCACAGGCTCCGGTTCAGCCGTCTGTGGGGCGCACTTTTCAATCGGTGCAAGATGTGTCGCAATCATTTCAGTCTTCTCAGGGGTCGCAGCAATCGAATCGTCAGAGGTTCAAGCCACGAGGCACACAGTTTAAAAAGAAGGCGCATTCGAGTTCCTCTGGTTCTGTGAGTTCTGGTGGCAGTAGTTCTGGCAGTGTATTCTGTGGACAGTGCGGAGGGAAGCATGAGACTTCGTAGTGTCGTGGAGTTCGAGGTCTTTGTCATCTCTGTGGACAACCAGGACATTTTGCTAGGGCGTGTCCTTTGATGGGAGGGCAGTCTTTGATTCAGTCACAACAAGGTTCCGCTAGTGGTTCTTCGCAGCGACAGCAACCTTTTGTCCAGTCTCAACGTTCGGGATTCCAACCTCGTGAGCCTTCTAGGTTTGGAGTACCCTCGAGACCTCAGTTTTCGGGACTGCAGCAGGCCCAAGTGAATGCCTTGACGAGAGAGCAGGCTGAGGAGATACCTACGGGAGTGATTGAAGGTACATGCTTTATCCTTGATTTTCCTGCACGAGTTTTGATTGACACTGGAGCATCAAACTCCTTCATTTCTGAGTTGTTTGTGTATGAGCGTGGGTTGAGTTCTTCCCCACTGTGTGATGTTGTCTCCGTGTCCACCCCTGCTGGCGTGAGTCTGTTGTCCCGAGAGGTGGTTTTGGATTGTCTGATTAGGTTTGATGAGCATGTTTTGGTGACCCATCTGATTGTTTTGGGAATTAGAGATTTTGATTGTATCTTGGGTATGGATGTGCTGAATGAAAATAGAGCGATCGTTGATTGTTTCCATGGTATGGTGAGGTTTAGGCCTCGATTTGGAGAGAAATGGGAGTTCTATGGTACTGATTCGCGACCTAATATTCCTTTAGTATCTGACATGGATATGTTTAGTTTGTTGTCGCTAGAGAATTCAGGATTTATGATCTATGCCCTAGACGTTTCCCATGAGTCGAGAGTGGAGTTGAGTGATGTTCCGATTTCTCAAGAGTTCCCAGATGTGTTTCCAGACGAGATTCCTGGATTTCCTCCGAGACGCAAGATTGATTTCAGTATAGAGTTGGTGCCTGGTACAGTCCCGATTTCTAGAGCTCCGTATCGGTTGGCGCCAGTAGAGTTGAAAGAACTCAAGGATCAGTTGAGAGATCTTCTTGAGAAAGGCTTCATTCGACCGAGTATGTCGCCTTGGGGAGCTCCGATTCTGTTTGTGAAGAAGAAATTGTTGGGGATTCCGGATCCGCCCCCCGGTCAGGCAGCGGAAGAACAAAAATTTAGAGAACCGGGAGGCGATCAATACGAAGAACAATTCTACATGTATCAACATACATAGGGTGTTTAGCGTGTTACCTCGCTGGCACTTGTGCCTGGCTCCAACCGGTGTTTCAAGAACCCGGCTCTTCTCGGTAGATTGCGGTAGATTCGCCAATCCGGTCCACGACCAGATCCGAGACTCCTTCGTCAGACTGCACTAGAAGTCCTGACGAGATCAGCACGATCGGACTCTCCACGTCGAACTGGCCGGAACAAATTTCCGGCGACGATCGGCGGCGGGCGGCGGCGGCGCACAGCGGGCGGCGGCGGCGGCGGCGGCGCTAGGAGAGGAGGGGAGGGGCGGCTATGTGCTAGGTTTAGGGTTTTGATGATTGTTGTTAATTGAATTGTCATTAAGTCTAGTCATAACAATTATATATAGACTTATCAATGGACTTGGACCGGCCCATCGGGCCCGGGTCCAAATGACGATATCCATTGTTGTGACCTCATCGTAACTCCGATCGCCGATCAGATCGGACCGATCGACTCAGTTTTCAAAACTGAATGTTATGATGTGAAAAACAATTTTTCAGATTATCAAACCCCAAATAGCAAAATGACCGTTTTGCCCCTCAACAGAGTCAAATCCCGGTTTGACCCCTGTTGACTTTTAGGAAGTCGCACTTCCCGAAATCCTCTTCTCGTGCTCAACACATATATAGACTTATCAATGGACTTGGACCGGCCCATCGGGCCCGGGTCCAAATGACGATATCCATTGTTGTGACCTCATCGTAACTCCGATCGCCGATCAGATCGGACCGATCGACTCAGTTTTCAAAACTGAATGTTATGATGTGAAAAACAATTTTTCAGATTATCAAACCCCAAATAGCAAAATGACCGTTTTGCCCCTCAACAGAGTCAAATCCCGGTTTGACCCCTGTTGACTTTTAGGAAGTCGCACTTCCCGAAATCCTCTTCTCGTGCTCAACACATTGAGCTGAGTATCCGTGTGGGAGTTTCGAATCCAGTACTTGTGTGACCCTCAATGGTTCAGGGATACAGCTAGCCGTGGGCCCACAACCATTGTGGCTCCAGAATCACAATTCCGGACCTGCCCAACGGATCATGGTAGAGCGTCTAGCAACATCGCCCCATGATCCCCTAGGTATCACTGATAGTGCCTGCAAGAACCAGTCGATCCTGGTTAGCGTACTGTACGGTCCTTTCAATCCATATATCCCGATCAGATCAACGATCATTGGTAAATCGAGAGTCGCTAGAGATCCGATAGCTATGCATACATCTTGGAGATCGAATAGTGACATCACGAGTGTAACTAGGCAAACACATTTACCTAAAACACTTGTAGTACTCTGGCCAGAGATTTGCACACTATTATCCCCTCAGATAGCATAGGATATCCACGCATGTCTGCGAGCGGTGAATCCTCGACAACGATGCATCGACTCCTACATGCATCGGGGTCTCACCCAATCCCGACGCCTGGTGACTCCAAGTGAGTCGGCAAACGGGTCAAAGTGAGACGCCTATCATGTAGAGTCTCAATGACGTTTCGAGTCGTGAGGACTAATCAGTACAACCAAGACCTCGGACTTATCCACTCGACAAATGGTAACCACTTGGAAAGTCCGAAGGAGGGTAGTTCGATAGATCACTAGGTCACTATCTGTCTGCATGCTCAGAACATCACAATGTTCCCTACCAATGAAACATTATCCACTGCCTTGGTGTGGACATTGTTCAACAACATTACCGCCGTTTCGAGCGCATAGCCCCAGAACGAGGTCGGCAGCTCAGTGAAGCTCATCATAGATCGAACCATGTCCAACAAGGTCCGATTACGACGCTCCGCTACACCATTGAGCTGTGGTGTCGCCGGAGGGGTCCACTGTGAGAGAATCCCATTCTCTTTCAGATAATCTTGAAACTCAGTACTCAAGTATTCGCCACCTCGATCAGATCGAAGTGTCTTAATACTTTTGCCCAACTGATTTTCTACTTCAGCCTTGAATTCTTTGAACCTTTCAAAGGATTCAGACTTGTACTTCATTAAGTACAAATACCCATACCTAGAGTAATCATCGGTAAAGGTGATGAAGTATGTGTGGCCGTATTTAGTACCGATACTAAATGGGCCGCACACATCAGTATGGATCAAATCCAATAGGCCTTGGGCACGCTCACCCTTGCCCTTGAAGGGTTGCTTGGTCATCTTTCCTTTCAGACAGGATTCACAAGTCGGTAGAGAGTTGATGTCTGACAGATCAAACAAGTCACTCCTAATCAACTTGTTCATCCTGCTTAGGGAAATGTGACCTAGCCTAGCGTGCCAAAGTTGTGCTGGGTTTAAGTTATCGTGTTTCCGTTTAATCGTTGTTGTGTGTGTTTCGACATCGCGAGTTGGAACGTCTTTTAACTTTAAGGTGTATAGATCGTTTTCGC
>KV002628.1:211850-248672 GCA_001598015.1 Dorcoceras hygrometricum
TTTTGACGGCCCAATCGACTAGGAACGTGTTCAGAATACACAGTGACTATTAGATGTGTTTCATGATAGCCGTCATACCCACTATCACATCTAACATACACTATAGTGCATTCTAGGTCTTTACTCAACGCAATTGTTAATCATTATACAACACAATGAAAGTAAAGAATGCCATAAATAAATGCGAATATCATATATAAAGATCGTTTCATACAAGAGTCTATTTTGACGGCCCAATCGACTAGGAACTTGTTCAGAATACACAGTGACTATTAGATGTGTTTCATGATAGCCGTCATACCCACTATCACATCTAACATACACTATAGTGCATTCTAGGTCTTTACTCAACGCAATTGTTAATCATTATACAACACAATGAAAGTAAAGAATGCCATAAATAAATGCGAATATCATATATAAAGATCGTTTCATACAAGAGTCTATGAACCCACACGCCACAAGTTGGTTAGTTGGGCATCTACTCTAACAGAGACGTCAACTGAATAACTTCAGATAGTACAACACTTCAGTCATTCCAAATTTCAAATTCCTTATGTCGTTCTGTACTCAACTGGTTTTCATTGTCCTGTACCAAGCTGATATACCCCTTCTGGTTTCTGAAGACTGAGCTGGTCATTGTAGTGTTTATCATCAGCTGGTTTAATATCTCGAGCTGGTCTTTGCACTTTCCATCCAGCTGGTTCGTACTAAAGTTCCGGGCTGGTTTGACTTTGACCAGAGCATAGCGACCAGCTTGACTTTATTTCGATCTGGTTTCTTTGTCCAACGTGGTGTTCTTCCGCTTCTTCGATCGTCGTCTATAAATTGTAGTGTTTTCATCGGTTTCAATTGCCTCATATCTCAATACAATATTTTTGAATTCGCTCCCATATTTCTCTACATTACTTCTCTATAATTTTCATATATCTCGACGTCATAGTCATTATTTCGTGATATATAGAAGACCCTTATCTCGTGAAAAGAAGGTCTATATAATTTTTTTATTGTTTGTTATATTAATGCTTAATTTTATATATACTACCTACTAATATCATGTTTCGTATTTTGTAGATAAGTTTGTGCGAAACTTCTAATTAAGGTGCGTAAAAGTAAAATTTGAACTGCAATTTAGATACGTACAACCCTTATTGTGCAAGTAAGGTACGTACAGTTCATATTGTTTATGTTAAACAATTATCCTTATTATTAATGTTGTTAATATTGTTATGATTATTAGTATTATATTAATGTTATTATTGTTGATATTAGTATTGTTATTATTATTGTTATTATTATTATCCTGGACAAAACATAATATAAGAGAGTCCTTCATAGACCGGCTTAAAAATGGCTTGTACCGGTTGGGCTCACTGAGGGGCGTTGCTTTGTCTGAAGAAGCTGGGTTTTAAGTGGGTCTTAGCCGCTCCAATAACCTGGAAGCACTCTTAGAGAATGTGTTAGGATCGAAAACACGTTAGGGAGTTCAGAGGGGAGGGGGTGAATGAAATCCTTTACTGATTTTGGTTTGAAAATTTGTTTCAAATATTTTACAGCTCGACGCAAACTTCCAGCCGAGTTACCAAATAGGAAGATTCTCAGTGACTACTGTTGTCTCGTGTAATAAAATGATTTTTATGTGGAAATAACACGATTCAATCAGTGCAAATTAATCAAATGCGTGAATGTAAAAGAAGTAGGGACAAGAGATTTGTTTCTGGAAGTTCATAGCACATTATTCTACGTCTCCCCTTCTTCCTCAATGGGAAGGTTTCCACTAGAAGATTTGATTTATACAATCCTTTGTACAAACCCGATCCCGCTACCAGCAGCCATGAGAACTCCTAGCAATACACCAACGAATACAGACCCACGATCTGGTTCACAATTCAAATGCTCAACACTCAGCTGATTGTGCTACTGTAGCACTTCTACACTCTCTATTTTATGATTTACAAGGATAGCTTAATACTACATAGTGTGTAAATAGAAGAGTACGTGACACAGAGTTGAATAAAGCGTTCTGTGCTTGTGTCACTTGTAGCGAGCTGGTTCAAGAAGAACTCTGCTTTTTGCTTATGAGGGTTGGTTAGCTTGTGTTTTCAATGTTCTCGTTGTATGTTATCCATCAACCCTTCACAGCTGCTCTTCTCTTCTATATATACCATTTGGATACAACGGTAATAAATGTAGCCAGTAGACACATTGAATGTATCCAAATTGTATTACCTGCGGCGTCTTAAATGTCTATACGATGAAAGTACATTTTCATTAAATGCAATGCCCTTTTTAGCAACTCTGCGCCTTCTTCTATTTGTACCATATCTCTGCATATCTGGTTTTAGCTCAAAGTAGTTTCAACGACTATTTATTAGTGCAGAGGTGTCAAATGTCATACATCAGGACGTACAGAACTTCAAACATTCCAACATTCAACTGGCTAAGTTACATCTAACTTAGATGGTATCCCGATCTGGTTTTTACATATAGAGCTGCTTTCCTTGATCGGGTTCTTAGCTTGATCAAATCCATACTTCTCTTGTCTCTGTTTTATTTTGATTTGGATATTAAACATTATGCTCATGTCCTCAGTTCTATATTACTTGTAAGATTACTCTGCTTCAAACTGGTTTTCTTAACCGATCTTCCAGCTGGTTACTCATCACCACAGCTGGTCTGTTATCTATTATCTGTTCTTTCAGCTGTAATTCAGTGTTCGCTGCTCTTCGAGTTTTCTCAAATGGGCTGCCCTTATCTGATTAAGCATCTTTGAACTGGTATCTGCATGACCTAGTGGCCAGCTGGTAATATCCTGAGCTGGTTCAGCTTGACCAAATTACCTTGGCTGGTTTGTCCATAACCAGCGTACCTGATTGCTCTGAGCTGGTTTTTCCTTGACCAGCCTGACTTTGCTCCGATCTGGTTTCTATGTCCAACATAGTAAGCTTCGTCCAGATCTTGTCACTTTGGTCCGAATGATCTCTTTTATGGATTTTGTTTCTAGTCTATTTTTCATCACCAAAATTTCTGAAATTCATCCTAACAGAATGTTAGTCCATAACTTTTCTATTGATATTAATATTGTTGTTATTATTATTGATATTAGTATTTTTATTATCATGTGACAAAACATAATCTAAGAGAGTCCTTCATAGACCGGTTTAAAAATGGCTTGTACCGGCTGGGCTCACTGAGGGGCGTTGCTTTGTTTAAGGAAGTTGGGTTTTAAGTGGGTCTTAGCCCCTCCAATAACCTGAAAGAACAGTTCGTCGGTCAGATAATTTAATATGGGATCAATGGAAATCTGGTGTACTTCACCGCCGTGTCCGGTCATGTCTGAACGAAATGGGTTTTTACGGAATCTTGTGTTTTGGTGATTGCATTTACGACAATCATTTGATTATTGCTCTGGTTGAGAGGTGGCGTCGCGAGACTCATACTTTCCACCTTAGATGTGGTGAGGCAACAATCACATTGCAAGATGTTGCTTTGATTTGGGGACTGAATGTTGATGGTGAGCCCATTATTGGTACCGATGCCTCGCACAAGTTCCCAGTATGACAGAGTTTTGTTATGGCTAGTTAGGTTTTGTGTCAATACAGTCTGATTTTAGATCCAATACTATTAAGCTGACTACTTTACACGCACATTGCATGCAAACCATGATAAACGACTATAGCCCTGAAGTAGAAGTGCAACAGTACACACGATGTGTAGCTCTGATGATTATTGATGGTTGCATGCTACCAGACTCTGAAGGTTGTGTGGTCAAAATGTTGTACTTAAATTTTCTACGAGATATAAAGAGGGTCCGTAGTTATAGTTGGGCAAGCGTCGTGCTAGAATTTCTGTATCACAAGTTGTGCGGAGCATATATGCAAGGGAAACAAGAAATAGCAGGACCCTTATATATCTTACAGGTATTTTATTTTATCATTCGTTTACATTTGAATTTTTTAAATTTGTATTACCTTTATTTGTTTTGCAGATTTGGACCTGGTCACGGATGACCCCACTCTGTCGTGATAGTCTGGCGTAATCTTGTCGCGTCCCATGAAAATCCAAATTATTCAGACAATATTCTTCCTATTCCACCATATGGTGCAAGGTGATAATTTTAACTGTAGATATATAAATTCTTATTTTTTTTGCATAACATACTTAATAGACATGTAGATGGAAGCATGCATATTGTTGGATGCATAACCAACACATTCGGTGCGAATCATTCACGATGTACTCGACAGAATGGGAGATAGTCAGGTATTTACTGTTGGCGCAGCGGCGGATCCGGATCCCGCTCCCGGGACGCAGCGGAAGAATTAAAAATTTAGGAGCCCGGGAACGGTCAATACACCTATATAATAATTCAAACATTCATAGGATGTTTAGAATATACCTGTCTGGCGACTAGGCGCCTGGCTCCGACTATTTCCAAATGGAAATAGCACTTCTTTGGTTGCTTTGGCGCAGCGGCGGATCCGGATCCCGCTCCCGGGACGCAGCGGAAGAATTAAAAATTTAGGAGCCCGGGAACGGTCAATACACCTATATAATAATTCAAACATTCATAGGATGTTTAGAATATACCTGTCTGGCGACTAGGCGCCTGGCTCCGACTATTTCTCAAATGGAAATAGCACTTCTTTGGTTGCTCCTAATCAGGTTCACATCATAATCCCGATCGATGATAAGATATCATCGATGTGCTCAGTTTACAAACCTGATCATTATGATGCAAAATCAAATTTTCGGACCACTAAATCTATTTATGACAGGTTTTACTCTCATTAGCTAAATATGGAAGTCCTACTCCCTTAGCTACTTTTGGGAAGTCATGCTCCCAACCTTCCTCCTAATATACTCAACACTTTGAGTACCATATCCTTGTCTGCACTGGAATTGGTAAACCATTACACTGTGTGACCCTCAATGGTTCAGGGATACAGCTCGCCGTGGGCTCACAACTCATTGTGAATCAGAAAAACATTTTTCTGATCTACCCATCAGACCATGGTAAAGCGCCTAGCAACATCGCCCCATGATCCCCTAGGTATCACTGATAGTGCCTGCAAGAACCAGTCGGTCGTGGTTAGCTATAGTACTGTCCTTTCAACTCATATATCCCTATCGAATCAACGACCATTAGTAAATCGAGAGTCGTTAGGGATTCGATAGCCATGCATACATCTTGGAGATCAGAATAGCGACATCGCGAGTGCTACCAGGTAAACTCATTTACACTGAAGCACAAGAGTACTCTGGCCAGAGATTTTTCAGACTATTATCTCCTCAAATAGCATATGATATCCTCGCACTAGGGGCGAGCGGTGAATCCTCGACAACAAAGCATCGACTCCACATGCTTCGTGACCTCACCCAATCTCGACACCTGATGACCCTCACGGAGTTGGTAAACGATTCAAAGTGAGGCGACTAATCATGTAGAGTCTCAATGATGTTTCGAGTAGTAAGGACTAATCCATACAACCAATACATCGGACTCTCCACTCGACAAATGGTAACCACTTGGAGAATCCGAACGAGGGTAGCTCGATAGTTCGCCAGGCAAACCATCCATCTGCATGCTCAGAACATCACAATGTTCTCTACCAATGAAACGTGGTACTTCACATCCCATATGCTAGTCTCAAACTCGGGAGGCCTTATCCTCATTTTGACGGCCCAATCGACTAGGAGCAAGTTCAGAATACACAGTGACTAGTAGATGTGTTTCATGATAGCCATCATATCTACTATCACATATACTATGCATTCTAGGTTTTTATCCAACATAATTGTTAACATTATAAAATAATGATGATAAATAATGACATATATAAAATGCGAATTTCATAAACAAATATTGTTTTACACAAAGAGTCATCAAATCCCACACGCCACAAGTTGGCTAGTTGCGCATCTACTCTAACATTTACATGATAAATATTACATTACAATTTCTTAAATGCGATGCATTTTGCTTTGTTTTGTAATTGAATCTGATTTTTGGTGTGCATTTAGTTTAATTTGGTTATCTACGACCTGAGAGCTCCAGATATTTCATCATTACCTGTAGAATGTAGAAATCCCATGCTTTGGCGATCGGTGTGTCCACTTATCTGTTTCCACATAGTCGAGATGCATCGTCCGAACCGAGTCCTTCGACAATTTGCCATGTTACAACATATTCCAGGATCAGCACTCGATGGTGATAATCTACGAGTTCTCGCGGCGTGGACGTCCAAATTTTGACTGGGCCAAACATCATAGGGTGTTGATGGATGCATGGGCCAATCACCATAGTCTTGTTGTCGAAACCGAGTATACCTTCAATTTCTCCATGACAGATGAGTACGCGACGTGGTATGACTTGATTACTCAACGTTTCATATCTCCCACTGATCCTGTCCAACTTGATTCTGGTTACCAACCCGGTGATGCTTATTTCAGGCGTGTTGTGGTAAGTGATTTGTTAGTCATTTTTTCTCAACAAATTCATCTATTTATATATATTTTTTTATTTTATTACAGAGAGACGGACATCAACTATTGTAAATATTTGTAAGGGCCTATCTAGTGAAGATCTACCGAGCGAAGATCTAATTGAAGCACTTAAGAAGCCAATTGCCACTGCTGAATTTCTTCATGATTTATCACTAAATATACCACATCAGAAGCAACATCATGCAAGGTCTTCAAGTAGACGGAGACAAGGAAGAGGTGATGATCGTTATGAGGGTGATTATTTGCAATCTTTCGCAACCCCGGAATGATCGTTATGAGGGTGATTATTTGCCTTCTGACTCCCGCTTCGCATTAAACCTATAGTGGTATTTTTTAAAATGACTTTGAATATGCTGGTGATACACATGTTGATATTTTTTTGTACTAATTCCCAATCATGTTTTTTGTATAGGTACGGATGTAGGCCCGTCGTATAGGGATGTAGGCACGTTGTATGCTTTTTCAAGCCCTCTTGGTCCATCTTCCTCATTTTTTGATTTCCCACAAAGTTCTGGGGGAAATCTTCCAGCGGATCAAGGAACTTTATATCCGCAAAGCGAATTTCAGACTCCAACTCCTTACACGGCTTATCAACCGTCATTCATGGAGACAATATTTGGCGGTCTTCCAAATCAATACGGGGAAGCACAACCAAGTTTTGATGTGAATGCATATGATCACTTGTGTTAACATGAGATGGACCAATATCGTCAAATCCGTCGTTCACATCTCTACCATTATCTTCATCCGTTTCACTGAGGAATAGATCAGGCTCGGTACATATATCAGTGTCGTCACGATGAATATATGACGACAATTCAGGTGGTCCGTGTTCCTCATGATCTATAGGTGGGACCGCACGACCTAAGCCAACATCACGTGGAATTGTGCCAACCGAGGATCTGATGTGCGTTTCGTGAAATATCAAGTGGTTTGTCATTTACGTCAATGAAGCTCCATTGTCTTGCACTAGAAAATGGCCATGAAACATTTTCTTCTAAGGTGGGTATGACATACTGATCCCTCTCCCTAATATCATGGTCTGAAGTATAACGATTTTGATCAGTTGGTCCATGTCAAGCAACCGCTGACGTACTAGCATCCTCATTAAATCCAACTGAATTGAATCCCATTGCATTGAACCCTTGAGTTATACATGGAATATATGATTCGGGATCATCAATAGTTACATTTCGATCAGTAGGTTCGGTTTCGATAAACAATTCAATATACTGCATTTCGTTGCTAATATCCAACATAAACTGTAAATTGTTGTCATCATCAATTTTAAGATGCGCTTCGACATACCTTGACTTGTCATTGAATGAATATTTGGATGAGAGCTTTAAAATAAATTTTGAACTGTCAATATTTCGCTATCTGTGAACATTTTCCTTCAATTCACGGAAACTGATAGATCGTGATACACGGATTGCTTTAGTAGTACTAGTACTGTATTGCACCGTATTATGTTCTATAATAACATTACCACCTATGTATAAAAGTAACGCTACACTATCCATTCCTACACAAAATAAAATCATTAATTTACCAAATGATATGCCCATGTCAATGCTATAAAAAGGTAATCGGAATTAGTAGTAATAATAATATTTCAATTCTATTATAAAAACTATGGACTAACATTCTCTAAAAGTGCTTTCAGGTTATTGGAGGGGCTAAGGCCCACTTAAAACACAACTCCTTAGACAAAGCAACGCCATTTAGTGAGCACAGCTTGTACAAGCCATTTTTAAGCCGGTCTATGAAAGACTCTCTTAGATATATTTTGTCACATGATAATACAAATACTAATATCAATAATGATAACAACAATATTAATATCAATATAAAAGCTATGGACTAACATTCTCTAAGAGTGCTTTCAGGTTATTAGAGGGGCTAAGGCCTACTTAAAATCCAACTTCCTTAGACAAAGCAACGCCCTTCAGTGAGCTCAGCCGGTACAAATCATTTTTAAGCCGATCTATGAAGGACTCTCTTAGATTATGTTTTGTCACATGATAATAAAAATACTAATATCAATAATAATAAAAACAATATTAATTTCAATATAAAAGTTATGGACTAACATTATCTAAGAGTGCTTCCAGGTTATTGGAGGGGCTAAGGTTCACTTAAAACCCAACTTCCTAAGACAAAACAACGCGCTTCAGTGATTCCAGTCGGTACAAGCCATTTTTAAGTCGGTCTATGAAGAACTCTCTTAGATTATGTTTTGTCACGTGATAATAAAAAAACTAATATCAATAATATTAATAATATTAATGTCAATAATAACATTAATATAATACTAATAATAATCGTAACAATAATAACATCATTAATAATAATGATAATTGTTTAACATAAACAATATGAATTGTACATACCTTACTTGCACAATGTTTTTGTATGCACCTTAAGAACCTTCTGCGAGATTATGAAAATCGTAGAGCAAATTTATGAAAAAAACGATTCCAAGTGATTGAAAATGGAAGAGAAAATTATTACTGATGGATGATTGACAATTGCAAATGAAGGCAAATGCTTTGCAATTTATATGCGAAGAATGATTTGACGATTACAAATGAAGACAAATGCTTGCAATTTATAGGCGAAAGAATGAAGAAACGACGAAACACAAAATTAGCATGTCACGCCCTTCAGCAGGGCGTGACACAGTGTTTTTAAAAAAGTGATGCAAGAGGGCGTGACTTGATTTTAAAAAAAAATAAGCAAGTCACGCCCTTTCACTTTTATTTTAAAAAAAATTTAATCACGTCTCATGTTATTTAAAAAAAAAATTCGCTATAAACAGTTAAAAAGGCTAAATGTTAAAGTGGTTAAAAAATTTAAACCTGTGAATTTTAAAAAATATTTTAGAACAACGTACCATTCAAACTCTGTTAGGCATAAGTTACATGTCGCAGATAATTTTTTGGAAAAAAAGAATCAGAAGTAGAAGTAAACTTTTGTTTTGTCTCCCAAAGTGACTATGAAATTATTAAAGTGGGCATGCACTACAAACAAATTTTATGCGGTGTACCAACTTTTGTGGGTCCCCGTTGGATACTCGTTCAGTGAGTTCTGATTGGGCGATATTATTAAAAAATTGTTAAATGTATATTATAGAATAATAAAATATTGTAACGTTCTTTCAGTGGCTTAAAGGGCGCTTGATGACCCCATGAGTAAAGCAGTTGGGCCTTTTAAAAAAGAAAAAAATAATATTTGTTTGGTATTTTGTGTCTGTTATAGATATTTAAAAATTGTAAAGCACCTGTTGTATAAAACTAACAAAAATTTATTTAAGATTTACGTTTTCAAAAATATATGGTGGTTTGCCCCATTTGCATGGGGTTTTACATCTGTTTTTTAAAACAGAAGATAGATCGTAATTAAAATACATAGATTATGTATACTTTTGGGTAGGGGTGAGCATTCGGTCGGTTCGGTTACCGACCGAACCGATTTTTTGTTAAACCGACCATAACCGATTTTTTTTAATATAACCGAACCGACCGATTTTTTTGCGAAAACCGATAATAACCGAAACCGAAAAAAATCGGTTATTTCGGTCGGTAACCGAAATAACCGATATATTTTGGAATTTTTTTTTAAGGGTAGCCTGCATCTTTCGTTCCGCCCAGCCAAGTAATATCATTTAAAGCTAACTACAAATCTTGTTTTGAAAGAAATTCACTTGCGAAAATGTCTGGTGAAAATCCAAATGTAGGTCTCAAAAAATTTGCACAACATCTATTGACCCTCACGTATAAAAATGTACTGCTAGCCTGCATCTTTCGTTCCGCCCAGCCAAGTAATATCATTTAAAGCTAACTACAAATCTTGTTTTGAAAGAAATTCACTTGCGAAAATGTCTGGTGAAAATCCAAATGCAGGTCTCAAAAAATTGCACAACATCTATTGACCCTCACGTATAAAAATGTACTGCAAAAAGGATATTTCAAATACTTGTGCAACCAAAAAATAGTTCACTAAATAGATCAACAGCAGCTTGCACAATTTAGGGATTACAGTAGAGAGGTTAGGATCTAATCTAATCTCAATTGACCGGATTACAGTAGAGAGGTTTGGGAGTTAGGATATATTTACTATTAAAATTAATAAATATTATAATATATTAATATATACAAATAATTGTTAATATATAAAATCGGTTAATTCGGTTAACCGATTTAACCGATGTTTTGAAAAATAAAAACCGTAACCGAACCGATTTAACCGATATTTCTAAAAATAAAAACCGAGTAACCGAAATAACCGAACCGATGTAATTATTCGGTTCGGTTTGATCGGTTATTTCGGTTTAACCGATTTTTTGCTCACCCCTACTTTTGGGTTTTATGTTGGTATGAAATATTATTACCCGAGTATTTCGATTTTTAAAGGTACGTTCTGAGTTGTTCAAAGCACATAGGAATAATTTTAATGTCAGTATAGACATCGTAGACTTATATGCCTTAAAAAGTTTAATAGAAGGAAATGCAAGCATAACATAATGGTGATAAAAGAAAAGTTGGTAAAACTTGAGGTGATGTGGGAATAACTTTTCCGACTTCACGGGTTCGATTCTCGTGTTGAGCATATTCCCCACTGAAAAAACTTTTGGGGTTATACTCTGGAAATTAGTCTGTTCTATGGGTCCTCTCCCTCGAGTCCCTGCCTTCTCGTGCATATCCCTCGATTTACCACATGTATGGGTCAAGGGGCTTCTGACCTATACAGGGGATTAGTCCATTAATAAGTTAACTTAAAAAAAAACTAAAGAAAACCTCTTAAATATATATTTGTATTTAAAAGTTATTGTTTGTGCAAAAATAAATCAGCATGGTAGTTACGCCCATTAGATTCTTGAGAAGCCCAATAAGATTAGCTCAACAACTTCGTGGGCTCAAAAGAATTAGGCCCCAATGAGGAGATCCGACAAAGCATTCAAAGATCGAGCGATGCTTTATTGATACCTATTTAGATTGCCACACAGGGATTGATATATTTTTTTTTTGAAAAGGTTAGTTTAGTAATGGCTAACGCTCTATATAGTACTTGACTCAAATAGGTTTTAAATCGAGGGATATACACGAGTAGGCAGGGGTTCGGAGGGGAGGAATTATATAACGAACTAATTCCCATAATATACTCCACAATATTTCAGTGGGGAATATGCTCCACACGAGAATCAAACCCGTGAAGCCGGAGATGTTACTTCCACATCACCCCAAGTCTTACCAACTCGCTTGTATCCCTGGAAACATTGATATTTTTGCTTTCAGGGGTAATAGATGGGGTTTTTTCATATCCTCTACCGAGTGTAACACCCGGTGGATCAACACCATTCATTTGGTGTGAGTCCCACATATTTACGTGGAGGTTGATGTTGCGTTAGATCTGATATAGCATAGAAGTTCCAATTGTTAATAAAATTAAAAAGAAAGGAGATTCATGTGGGCCCACAACAAATGGGGGTGTTACATAAAATAATTTTCTGTGACAGAAGAAATTAATAAAGGAGATCTAATTGGATTCAAGTTCATCACGTAAACTTTTCTCAAAGATCAACGTTTATATGGGGATGTTTGCACCAAAACAAAATTTCCCAAAAATCAAGCCCATATGAGAGCCAAATCTGTAACTAAATAGACCCGGCCCATGAGTAAATCAGAAAACAGCTCCAAAACGGTTAAAAGAACGTGTAACATGGATAGATCGTGAGGTCATGGCCGAGGAGTGGGCAAACTCCCCTGCAGTATAAAGAGAAGACGATCAACAGATCCAGGGAGGAATCAATCAACAATCTGCACAAAAACTCAGCACAAGAGTCTGCACAACTTACTGTCAATTCTCAGAAAATTTATCATTCAAATTTCCTAGTTTCATTAGGCTTTCTGCATTTAACTCAACTTTCCAGCTTTGTTTTAATTATTTGTAGATCTTTCGTAAACATCCTACATTTTGTTGAAAATACAAAACATGTCAGGAGTTTATTCTCATGAATTTCAGTTTGTTTCCTTTATTTTTGGTGTCGTATTGTTTAGGAGATTAGAACTAACGGTCAAATTTAGTTCCCGGTTTTCGCTTGATTTTTAGAAGTTAGATTTTGCACACTTTTTACACGAATTTTTAATTATTTGTAGATCTTTCGTAAACATCCTACATTTTGTTGAAAATACAAAACATGTCAGGAGTTTATTCTCATGAATTTCAGTTTGTTTCCTTTATTTTTGGTGTCGTATTGTTTAGGAGATTAGAACTAACGGTCAAATTTAGTTCCCGGTTTTCGCTTGATTTTTAGAAGTTAGATTTTGCACACTTTTTACACGAATTGGCGCTTGAGCGCCTGGCACGCCCAGAAATTCGCAAATTAACACAAACAAAATTTGGCACGCCCGGTGGGACACCGATATGCCGCCTAAAAGAAGAGAGCAAACTGACAAAAACAAAGAAGATGACAACATGCCATAATTGGAAGAACTCCAAGCTGCAGATGACAACCAACGGAGAATATCTGTCCAAGGCATGGTGGACCGTATTGAAGGCCAATCTCATGGCCAACCTATGGCAAAACGACCTGCTGTGCCGCACGGACATACCCCAGATAAGGATGTGGCTGATTTAGAAGAGGCTTCCAAAGTGATGGCTGAAGGTATTATGGTTTATGTGAAAGAAGTGGTGAGCCACATCACTCAGTCCACGAATCAAAGAAATTTCCAACACAAAGAACCAAAATAAGGTGTGGGGAGTTCTGGAGCAGGTGAAACTCACCGCTCTATCCCAACTCCCCCAATTCTGGAAGAAAGGTACACATCCCCTCATCGAAGAGAGGAAACAGTTTTCCAGAGAAGTCCCGCAAATGTGAGAGGGAACGAAAATGAAAACACGAGACCTCATCTCCATCAGCTGTATAATGTGACTAACCCAGTGAATCAGCCTGATCTGTGCGAAGAAGGTATGGGCTTCCCAGTTGAGAGAACTGACATCAATGCTGACAATGGCGCTTATGAAGCTCGTGGGACACGATTTTACAATCATCCCCTCCAGAAAAGGAACACAGGTATAATTGATTTAGATCTGGTAAGAGAAACTGTACAGGAATTGTATGGACCGGCTTTGAGATTGATAGGACGTCCTGAGTTTCACAAACCATATCCAGAGATGATAGACCACAACAATCCATACCCGAGAGGTTATAAGATTCCAGATTTCAGTTTATTCACCGGAGAAGATGGACAATCAGCGGTAGAGCACGTTGCCAGGTTCATAATAAAATGTGGAACGTTGGAAAATCTGGAAAATTTCTCAAGATTAAAAATCAGAATCAAAAAGATGAAGAACAGGTGCAAAGTTTTCTTACCGGAAGGCGAGTTTGTCAAAATGGCACAGAAAGGGTTGGACTTCGAGTTGAGAAAGAAATTCCAAGGGATGGAGTTCAGGGACTTTTTTGAGTTGTGTTCAAAAGTGACCAAATATGAAGAATTGCTAAAAGAGGAGTCTTACAAGAAAAATACAACGTTAGGCTCCTACTATCAGGATATAGAAAAGGTGGCCTTGGCGGAGACCTTTTCGCCCGATCATCGCGTACCTTTCAAAGAAGAAATCAAGAAACGTGAATACTGTGAGTATCATGATCCATACAACTATACTACAAAGTCATGTTTTGCTTTGAAAGATATTTTGCAGGAAATAATCACCTTTCAAAGAAGAAATCAAGAAACGTGAATACTGTGAGTATCATGATCCATACAACTATACTACAAAGTCATGTTTTGCTTTGAAAGATATTTTGCAGGAAATAATCAATAGGGGAGTGCTGAAATCCCCGGAAAAACAAAATTCCATGGTTGTAGACAAAGACCCGTTCCCTCCAGTGGCAGCTATAAATATGAATACGACAGATTTGAAAGAATTCTTGAATACCAAACAAGAAAGACGTGTGATGAATAAGAAAAGGGTCAGGGCCTATTGGATTCCAAAAGGACAGATGTTTGAAGCTCACAAAAAGTATGGTGGGTCAACAACAAAACATGTTTCAAGGGGGAGTCGAGGAAATGTTGGTGGATCTACGGCTAATTGGCCGAGGAATCAACATTTACCCAAGAAGATGATGGAGACCCATCACTCGGACGACATGAATCGTCGAATGCAAAGAAAAATCCAGAAAGAGGAGAGTTACTTTCCCAGATTACCACCAAAGAACTCTTATAGAGAGCTTAACCAGCTGAAGAAACATAAGCCTATAGAGATGTCTCGGGGGGCAAAACTAGCAGAACAGCATAACAAACCCAGGTTTGTCCTTACATCCAATAATGAAATTGATGATACGTGGAAATTAGTCCGACAAAAGAAAGTTCCTAAAGCACTAACCATAACACAAAAAAGGAGAGTTCTTAGAGAAAAAGCAGCCGCTAAACGAGAGTTAGCAAGGACAATGATCAGCAAGTCCAAGTTTCACAGGGGAGCCACGGAGGACAAGGATGGCAAAGACAGTGAGGATTCAAGCAGTGAAGGTGATGCTCACAGAAATAGGACGATCGATTTTCACGTGGGAAAATTTCGTATTTCAGTTGACTGCAACACAGGCGTGGTGATATTGCCAGAAAAATTTAAGCAGTGCAGTGACGACAAGTCGAAAGTAGTGAATCACGGGTCAGAGAAGCAGGATAAAAGGGAAATCAAAAATCTGGAAGGGAGTTCAGGTGTTATCATAAAAGGAGAACACTCAAGCAAACCAAAACAGGTGATAATAGAGAAACGTACCCCAGAGATGACAAAACACATCAGACCGTTGTACATTAAAGCCCATTTGAATGGAAAGCCAGTGGCAAGGGTACTAATTGACAAAGGCTCAGCAATTAATGTACTGCCAGTGAGAATGTTGGGAAACTTGGGAAAGAAAGAAGAAGATCTTATACCTACTGAAGTATCAGCGTCTGCTTTCACAGGGGAGTCAACCAAAACCATAGGAGTGTTCCCAGCCAACGTCACAGTGGGGAGTCTATATTCTCTGTGTGCCTTTTTTGTGGTAAACTCTTCTACTAATTTCCAGGCTTTACTGGGAATTGACTGGATTCGTGTCAACCAATGCATTCCCTCTTCAATGCATCAGTTGCTGCTATTTTGGAAGGGAGATGAACTAATTTCCAGGCTTTACTGGGAATTGACTGGATTCGTGTCAACCAATGCATTCCCTCTTCAATGCATCAGTTGCTGCTATTTTGGAAGGGAGATGAAATAAAAATTATGGAAGCTGACACACAGCCATTCCGAGCCAATACAAGCACGGTTGAAGCCCGATACTATAATGGAGATTTTGGGCCTATAAAGATTCGGAGCTCAAACACCGAGGATTTAAAGGCAGTATATATGGAAAGTTCGACTCCCAGCCCAATCCTTGACAAAATCCTCAAACCTACTGTCATTGTGTCTTATAGGCCAGTGACTCAACCCATGACGGAGGAGATTGATGGTTGAACACAGCAAAGAGGAGAAGCAGGCAGCTGCAGCCGCTATTCATAAACTACATGTGCAGCAAACGTTGGACAGATTTAAAGAATTGAGACATGAATCATTCGGGACAGAAATAATCCACAAAGAGGAGAACAATGAAGATGGCCAACTCCAGATAGATGATCTGGTAATGGCACCTGCTCAAATGGAAGATAGTGCACACGAAGTCCAAGATCCATTGGGAAGGAAATTTGGGGAGTCGAGACAACCCGAAGGTAATATTCATCAGCGCACTGTTGGATGTGAGATTTAAGAGTGATATTGTGGCCTGTGGTGTTGTGTATGCTGCAGCCCTTAAATCTCAGATACCACCACCTGAGAATCCCCCATGGTGGAAAGTATTTGATGCAGATAAATCTGGGATAGAAATATATTCATGTGCGCAAAAAAGGAGGTTCCTTTACAACATCTAATCGATCATGGGATTCACCAAACCAATCGGTATCAAAGGATGCTTCTTTGCTGGGAACAACCACTAATGATGATAGAAGAAGTTTTTATAGAAGCTTCAACATCGGCTGTAGGAAACGAAGAGGAGGCCAATACATGGCCAAGAAACACCACCAACAACAAGTTCGACCAACGCCCATAACATCAAAATCCACCACTACACCAACACATCAAACAAATCCACAACAATCATCCACACATACCACCAACAGAAAGTTAAAAATGCATAGAAATGTATGCGGGGATGAGGTATGACTGAAGTGCAATGCACGCAGATGGCTACTGAGAAAAGGATATGGGACCCCGGTGCAATGCAAATCACACAAGTGGCACATAAAAATTGCAGAGGTACATGTGATGAGCGATAGTACTACCAAGCTGATCTCACGCGCTGAAATTAACAACACCTGCCAAAGAAAGATTCAAGGCCAAAGGATCAGCACTTGAGGGAGATAGGTTAGCGGATTTTTTAGGAGTCAACTTTATTACAAAAATGCAATATCATATATAAAATGTTAGAAACATACAATTTCCATGGGAACTTCACCGGGAGTTCGATTGCTTCTGCCAAGTTACCCTTCTTTTGGATCATGCTGTTGCTGATCAAGTGAAGCGACAGTTTGAGGATGATAGAAATTAGGGTAACCTGGATTTCCATAATTATGTGATGGCTGTTGGCCTTGCCCATATCCACCAGATTGTTAGTTTTGCCCCGGATAATTATAAAATGTATTGGCTGGACCAGCTGACATTGTTCTAGAATGAAGGCCATGAAGCCACGAAGTCAAGTTATCATTCTGCTGTAATGAGATTGAATGATTGTTATCCTTGTATTGAGAACTTAAAGCATCATCATAAATTATAGTTGCACCAGATGGTACAGAAGGTGGGTTCATCTGAAAGTTTCAAGAATGGGTAGTCAATCATGTTGACAAATGACCCCAAAGAAAGAGAGGGCTGTCTGAGAATATGGATGTATAGTAAGGTGTTTAAGAAGGGAGGTCCAATGGCAACATTAGTTCCAGAAATGGCCTGTGGAGCGTACTGCATTGATAAAAAACCAGCAGTCTTCAAGGCCTCAGACATGGACATTGCTGAGCCACCAATATAAGAGACAGAACTGCCAAATTTAGCCGATAATGATTGTGCTACTGTGACGAGATCTGCACGGACGGATTCTCCTCGTCAAGATTGGTCGGAAACAATTTTTCCGACGAAGATAGGCGGCGGCGGCGCACAGCGGCGGCGGCGGCTTTTGAGGAGAGGAAGGGGGCGGCGCTTGATGCTTAGGGTTAGGGTTAATGCTTAAGTGTCTTATGATATGAGTTAATTAAGTCTAGGTCTACCTTAAGTAGACTTGGTGATGGATTTGGATCCGGCCCAACGGGCCCGGGTCCAACGGATGAACATTCGGTTCATCCCCATCACCGAGACTTCATCGTAACTCCGATCGCCGATCAGATCGGACCGATCGACTCAGTTTCCAAAACTGAGTACTATGATCTGAAAAACCATTTTTCAGAACCCCAGTGCAAAATGACCGTTTTGCCCCTCAACGTCGGGAAATCTCGATTTGACCCCTGTTGACTTTTAGGAAGTCGCACTCCCCAAAGTCCTATTCTCATGCTCAACACATTGAGCTGAGTATCCATGCGAGAATCTCGAATCCAGTACTTGTGTGACCTTCAATGGTTCAGGGATACAGCTAGCCGTGGGCCCACAACCATTGTGGCTCCGGAATCACAATTCCGGACCTGCCCAACGGATCATGGTAAAAGCGTCTAGCAACATCGTGATTTCCTAGTATCACTGATAGTGCCTGCAAGAACCAGTTGGTCGTGGTTAGCGTACAGTACGGTCCTTTCAATCCATATATCCCGATCAGATCAACGACCATTGTTAATCGAGAGTCGCTATAGATCCGATAGCTATGCCTACATCTTGGAGATCGAATAGTGACATCACGAGTGTAACTAGGTAAACACATTTACCTAAAACACTTCTAGTACTCAGGCCAGAGATTTATACACTATTATCCCCTCAGATAGCATAGGATATCCACGCATGTCTGCGAGCGGTGAATCCTCGACAACGATGCATCGGGGTCTCACCCAATCCCGCCGCCTGATGACCCCAAGTGAGTCGGCAAACGGGTCAAAGTGAGACGCCTATCATGTAGAGTCTCAATGACGTTTCGAGTCGTGAGGACTAATCAGTACAACCAAGACCTCAGACTTATCCAGTCGACAAATGGTAACCACTTGGAAAATCCGAACGAGGGTTGTTCGATAGATCACCAGGTCACTATCTATCTGCATTCTCAGAACATCACAATGTTCCCTACCAATGAAACATGGTACTTCGCATCGCAGATACTAGTCTCGAACTCGAGCGGCCTTATCCTCATTTTGACGGCCCAATCGACTAGGAACATGTTCAGAATACACAGTGACTATTAGATGTGTTTCATGATAGCCGTCATACCCACTATCACATCTAACATACTCTTTAGTGCATTCTAGGTCTTTACTCAACGCAATTATTAATCATCATACAACACAATGAAAGTAAAGAATGCCATATAAGTAAATGCGAATATCATATATAAAGATTGTCATATACAAGAGTCTATAAACCCACACGCCACAAGTTGGCTAGTTGGGCATCTACTCTAACAATCTCCCACTTGCCCTAAAGCCAACTACTCATCAGACGCAGTCCCATTGTTTCGCGATGTTTCTCAAACAACGGTCCAGGCAAGGGCTACGTAAGTGGATCAGCAACGTTGTCTGCAGAGGCGACTCTCTCAACTGCTATGTCACCTCTAGCCACAATATCCCGGATTATGTGGTATTTCCTCAGTATGTGTTTGGATCTTTGGTGAGACCTAGGCTCCTTTGCTTGCACAACGGAACCCGTGTTGTCGCAGTACACCGGGACTGGACCAACTCCATTAGGAATGACGCCCAACTCTTGGACGAAATTCCTTATCCAAACGGCCTCCTTAGCAGCAGCTGATGCTGTGATGTACTCAGCCTCAGTGGTTGAATCCGCGATGGTGTCTTGCTTGGAACTCTTCCAAGAGACAGCACCACCATTGAGCATGAATACAAATCCAGATGTTGATTTCGAATCATCCACGTCACACTGGAAGCTAGAATCAGTGTAGCCTTCCAGTTTCAGTTCACCACCCCCATAGACCATGAACATATTCTTAGTCCTTCGCAAGTACTTAAGAATATCCTTCACAGCCTTCCAATGCAATTGGCCGGGTGCTTGGAACTCTTCCAAGAGACAGCACCACCATTGAGCATGAATACAAATCCAGATGTTGATTTCGAATCATCCACGTCACACTGGAAGCTAGAATCAGTGTAGCCTTCCAGTTTCAGTTCACCACCCCCATAGACCATGAACATATTCTTAGTCCTTCGCAAGTACTTAAGAATATCCTTCACAGCCTTCCAATGCAATTGGCCGGGGTTGGCCTGGTAGCGGCTCGTGACACTCAGAGCATATGCGACATCCGGTCTAGTTGAGATCATGTCATACATAATACTACCTATTGCCGAGGCATATGGCACACATGTCATACTCTCTATCTCCTCATCAGTCTTTGGACACATAGACTTAGATAGAGTGACCCCGTGGCACATAGGTAGGTGTCCTCTCTTGGACTCTTTCATAGAGAACCTCTTAAGTATGGTATCGATGTTGGTAGCTTGGGTGAGTCCGAGCATCCGTTTTGATCTATCCCGATATATCTGTATTCCAAGAATATAGGATGCTTCACCCATGTGCTTCATCGAAAATCTACCAGACAACCAGACTTTAGTTGATTGCAGCATTCCTACATCATTCCCAATGAGTAGAATGTCATCAACATAAAGTACGAGGAACGTCACAGCGCTTTTAACTACCTTTTTATAGACACATGGCTCCTCGGGATTCTTGATGAAACCAAATTCCTTAATTGTTTCATCGAATCTCAGGTTCGCGATGCTTGTTTGAGACCGTAGATCGATCTCTGAAGCTTGCATACCTTATGCTCGCTTCCAACAGATGTGAAACCCTCAGGTTGCGTCATATAGATCTCTTCCTTAATGTTTCCATTAAGGAACGCGGTTTTCACATCCATTTGCCATATCTCATAGTCGTACCATGCGGCTATGACTAACAAGATTCTAATTGACTTGAACATTGCGACTGGCGAGAAGGTTTCATCATAGTCAACACCTTGTCTTTGAGTGTAACCTTTCGTGACTAGCCGTGCCTTGTAGGTCATTACCTTACCATCAGGCCCAAGTTTCCTCTTGTATACCCATTTGCACCCAATAGGAACAAATCCTTCGGGAGGGTTAACTAGAGTCCAAACTTGGTTAGCATGCATTGAGTCAAACTCAGACTGCATTGCTTCAAGCCACAAATTTGAATCAGCATCGGAAATTGCCTCCTTGAAAGTTCTTGGATCATATCCAACAACTTGATCACCTTGATCATCTTCAAGGAGAAAACCATATCTCTCAGGAGCCCTAGGAACCCTTTCGGATCTCCTAGGTGCGACCATTTCTGGTATTGGCTCTGTAGGTGCAGGAGACTCACCTGGTACTTCGATTGGATCTCGAACCTCTTCGAGTTCTACTATTTTGCCTTTTCTATCAAGTAGAAATTCCCTTTCCATAAAGGTGGCATTCCTAGAAACAAACACTTTTGTTTCGCTGGGATAGTAGAAGTAGTATCCAATGAAATTCTTTGGATACCCAATGAAGTAGCATAAGATGGATCTCGTATCCAGCTTATCTCCCACTGTCTGCTTCACGTAAGCAGGACATCCCCAAATCCTCATGTATGAGTACTTGGGTGGTTTGCCCATCCATATCTCATATGGGGTCTTATCCACTGTCTTGGTGTGGACATTGTTCAACAATATTACCGCCGTTTCGAGCGCATAGCCCCAAAACGAGGTAGGAAGTTCAGTGAAGCTCATCACAGATCGAACCATGTCCAACAAGGTCCGATTACGACGCTCCGCTACACCACTGAGTTGTGGTGTGGCTGGAGGGGTCCACTGAGAGAGAATCTCATTCTCTTTCAGATAGTCTTGAAGTTCAGCACTCAAGTATTCGTCACCTCGATCAGATCGTAGTGCTTTAATACTTTTGCCTAATTGATTTTCTACTTCAGCCTTGAATTCTTTGAACCTTTCAAAAGATTCAGACTTGTACTTCATCAAGTACAAGTGCCCATACCTAGAGTAATCGTCGGTAAAGGTGATGAAGTATGTGTGACCATATTTAGTACCAATACTAAACGGGCCGCACACATCAGTATGGATCAAATCCAATAGGCCTTGAGCACGCTCACCCTTGCCCTTGAAGGGTTGCTTGGTCATCTTTCCCTTAAGACAAGATTCACAGGTCGATAGGGAGTTAATGTCTGACATATCAAACATGTCACTCCTAACTAACTTGTCCATCCTACTTAGAGAAATGTGACCTAGCCTAGCGTGCCAAAGTTGTGCTGGGTTCAAGTTATCGTGTTTCCTTTTAATCGTTGTTGTATGTGTTTCGACATCGCGAGTTGGAACGTCTTTTAATTTTAAGGTGTATAAATCGTTTTCGCGTTCCCCAATTCCAATTAAACATTCATTCTTGTAAATATTGCAAATCGAATTAGCAAACATACAAGAATATCCATCACTATCAAGCATAGATCTAGTAAATTTACATTTAAATTTACCATGACATACAAGGGATACATTTATCAAGGGGTGGGAACGGGCCACAAACAGACCCACTTAAAATGATGATCAAAATATTAATACAACCGAATCACAAAAACCTATCGCATACACCTAACATATTGGGCACGGCTCTCGATCATCCCAATCATGCAGATAATCTAATTAACATGCATAAACTAAATAATCTAATTATTTATCACAAAATCATATTTTAATCATAAAATTGCATTCTATAATAAAATCGTATTTTGTCGATAAAATCAAATTTTAATCAACAAAATCATATTTCATTATAAAATTATATTTTATAATTAAAATCACATTTTACTAATTTTAATTGTATCAAATTGGGTTAAAACAATTTAGGCCCAAAAATCTCAAAATTTCAAAATCGACCAAAACGGGCCCGACATCGAATATCGGCCCGAAAACTTCACGGGCTGCCCGGGACAGGCCCGAACCAAAACCCTAGAAAACAAAACAGCCGTCATGACATCGCCGGAGACTCGCCGGACGGCGGCCGCCGCCAACAAATCACGTGCGACGCAAGGCCGCACGCGATGTCTCGCAACGCCGCGCCATCGAGCGTCGATCATGGCGCCACAACTTGCGCCATGGTCTGCCGGCCATCGGCCATGATGCGCAGCAACCAGCGCCCATCGCCCGGCAGCGCTTCACCCATGGCGGCGCATGGCAGCGCGCTTCCAGCACCAGCGTCGCGCAACAATTTGCGCGCATCGACTTGCAGCAGCGGCCGGCCAGATCGCGCAACGACTGCGAGAAGCTCTCGGCCGTGAGTCGTGGCCAGTGCGCAATGAAGTGCGCGCGGCTGCTGGTCATGGCCGGCCACCATGCGCGGCCAGCGCGCATGGAGTCGCGCACGCTGTGGCGCACGCGATGGGCCGCCGCGCGAGGCGGCTGCCGGCCGGTGGATTTTAAAAATTTTCTTTGTTTCGATTTGAAATTTGAGAGATCTAGATACAATAAGGCAATATCGTATTGATCAGATCCGAAAACCTTGGCTCTGATACCACTGTTGGGGTAGCCACGGCGGATCCGGATCACGCCTCCCGGCGAGGCAACGGAAGAATAAAAACAATACCGGGAGACGATCAATACAATAAATTACAAACATGCTATGACATTCATAGGGCGTTTAATATTGCTACCTTGCTGGCAACTCGTGCCTGGCTCCGACCAGTTTCTCGAGGAAACCGGCACTTCACGGTAGGCGGCGGTAGATAACGTCAATCAGGTCCACGACCAGAGACGGGATTCCTTCGTCAGCCTGCACTAGAAGGCCTGACGAGATCGACGCGGACGGATTCTCCTCGTCAAGATTGGCCGGAAACAATTTTTCCGACGAAGAGAGGCGGCGTCGGCTTTTGAGGAGAGGAAGGGGGCGGCGCTTGATGCTTAGGGTTAGGGTTAATGCTTAAGTGTCTTATGATATGAGTTAATTAAGTCTAGGTCTACCTTAAGTAGACTTGGTGATGGATTTGGATCCGGCCCAACGGGCCCGGGTCCAACGGATGAACATTCGGTTCATCCCCATCACCGAGACTTCATCGTAACTCCGATCGCCGATCAGATCGGTCCGATTGACTCAGTTTCCAAAACTGAGTACTATGATCTGAAAAACCATTTTTTAGAACCCCAGTGCAAAATGACCGTTTTGCCCCTCAACGTCGGGAAATCTCGATTTGACCCCTGTTGACTTTTAGGAAGTCGCACTCCCCAAAATCCTCTTCTCATGCTCAACACATTGAGCTGAGTATCCGTGCGGGAATCTCGAATCCAGTACTTGTGTGACCCTCAATGGTTCCGGGATACAGCTAGCCGTGGGCCCACAACCATTGTGGCTCCGGAAACACAATTCCGGACCTGCCCAACGGATCATGGTAAAAGCGTCTAGCAACATCGCCCCATGATCCCCTAGGTATCACTGATAGTGCCTGCAAGAACCAGTTGGTCGTGGTTAGCGTACAGTACGGTCCTTTCAATCCATATATCCCGATCAGATCAACGACCATTGGTAAATCGAGAGTCGCTATAGATCCGATAGCTATGCATACATCTTGGAGATCTAATAGTGACATCGTGAGTGTAACTAGGTAAACACATTTACCTAAAACACTTCTAGTACTCTGGCCAGAGATTTATACACTATTATCCCCTCAGATAGCATGGGATATCCACGCATGTCTGCGAGCGGTGAATCCTCGACAACGATGCATCGACTCCTACATGCATCGGGGTCTCACCCAATCCCGCCGCCTGATGACCCCAAGTGAGTCGGCAAACGGGTCAAAGTGAGACGCCTATCATGTAGAGTCTCAATGACGTTTCGAGTCGTGAGGACTAATCAGTACAACCAAGACCTCGGACTTATCCACTCGACAAATGGTAACCACTTGAAAAGTCCGAACGAGGGTTGTTCGATAGATCACCAGGTCACTATCTATCTGCATGCTCAGAACATCACAATGTTCCCTACCAATGAAACATGGTAGTTCGCATCGCAGATACTAGTCTCGACCTCGGGCGGCCTTATCCTCATTTTGACGGCCCAATCGACTAGGAACATGTTCAGAATACACAGTGACTATTAGATGTGTTTCATGATAGCCGTCATACCCACTATCACATCTAACATACGCTTTAGTGCATTCTAGGTCTTTACTCAACGCAATTGTTAATCATCATACAACACAATGAAAGTAAAGAATGTCATATAAGTAAATGCGAATATCATATATAAAGATTGTCATATACAAGAGTCTATAAACCCACACGCCACAAGTTGGCTAGTTGGGCATCTACTCTAACAGGCTGGCTGAGAATATGGATGTATAGTAAGGTGTTGAAGAAAGGGAGGTCCAGTGGCAACATTAGTTCCAGAAATGGTCTGTGGAGCGTACTGCATTGATAAAAAACCAGCAGTCTTCAAGGCCTCAGACATGGACATTGCTGAGCCCCGAATAGAAGAGACAGAACTGCCAAATTTAGCCGATAATGATTGTGCTACTGACAATGGCGAGAACTGAAGATCGGATTCCCTACTGGAAGGTACATTTGATGCCAACAGCGTACTTGGTAATGGTGTTGTGTACGATTGCATAACATTAGTAAAGGGAGTATGTGTTTGCCTCTGGGAGTTTGTCTGGGACTGACTGAAAGCTGTACTCAGTTGTTGGACCTCATTATAAGTGTAATCAGGATTGGTTGCTGGAAACACATATTGATTTCTATGAGCCATTTCAGCATGCTCTGGCTTCAAATCATCTGATTGTGATAAAGAAGATGTGTCATAACTCCCAGAAGTTACACCAGTTGTATGAAAAAAATTACCATCAGAAGTATTTCGGATAGAATCATCAACAAAATAAACCGTATTTCTAGAGCCTGCATACCCAACCGACGACAATTCAGCCTCACCATGCGTCTCTTCCAAGGAAATGTGTAAAGGCACAGATGTCAAAGGTCCATAAGAATGTGCAGCACTGATTCTAGACCCAAAACTTCCAGACCTCAAGTGTGAGCAATCAGCATTTTGAATAAGAAGATGGTTTGAAATTATGACAGATGGGGTACCTGTTTCAAGATGAGATTCAGCTTTTGAATCATCCTCTATGATCTTCCTACCGGATATAGAAGCAGGTCCTACATCATTTGCTCCAGGATTAACATCTTCTGCATCTTAGCGCTCTTCAGACTCAAACTGCTTGAGAGGAGAACCGGCAGCGGCGTCGCTAGGGAACCAAGGAACGTCGCACGACTGGTAAGAAGAAAAGCGGTGCTTCTAGGGTTTCAGGTCGATGAAGCAGTGGAAACACGGAGAAGGTTGGCCGACGGGGATTCACGTGAGCTGAGCAAGGGAGTTTTGAGAAAGGTTCAGAGCTTTTGAGGAAGAGGAGCGCGTATACTTAGATTGAAATGCAGGGATTTTCTTGCTTCTTCCTTCCAAAAGATTGAAATGCAGGGATTTTCTTGCTTCTTCCTTCCAAAAGATACGGTCCAATTCAGCTAAGGCTACTGTGGGCCGCATTGTTCATGCATAGTGGAATGTGAAACGATTAAAAAACATACAAGCAATTGGCCCAATGGGCCAAATGCTTGCGGGGGGCATCTGTTTGCACCAAAACAAAATTTCCCAAAAATCAAGCCCAGATGAGAGCCAAATCTGTAACTAAATAGACCCGGCCCATGAGTAAATCAGAAAACAGCTCCAAAACGGTTAAAAGAACGTGTAACATGGATAGATCGTGAGGTCATGGCCGAGGAGTGGGCAAACTCCCCTGCAGTATAAAGAGAAGACGATCAACAGATCCAGGGAGGAATCAATCAAGAATCTGCACAAAAACTCAGCACAAAAGTTTGCACAACTTACTGTCAATTCTCAGCAAATTCATCATTCAAAATTCCTAGTTTTATTAGGCTTTCTGCATTTCAATTCAACTTTCCAGCTTTGTTTTTATTATTACATTCTTGTAAACATCCTACATTTTGTTGAAAATACAAATCAATGTCATGAGTTTATTCCTATGAATTTTAATTTGATCATTTTACTTTTCGGTATCATATCGTTTAGGAGATTAGAACTGACGGTCAAATTTGGTTCCTGCTTTCGTCTTGATTTTAGAAGTTAGATTTTTACATATTTTTTACACGAATTGGCGTCTACGCGCCTGGCACGCCCAGCAATTCGCTAAATTAACGCAAACAGGGGAGTTGAGGAAATCTTTTTAAACCAAGATGGTAGTATTCCAAAAAAGCCTTACCTATTGAAGGTATAAATCTGTTGGACCTTTTTTATTATTTATTGTTTAATGTGGGATACCTGTGAAAGTTCTCTTGTCCATTTCTTGATTATTGAAGAGTCGATAGTAGGCCAAATGTGTACGACTCAAATGAGCTAATTGTACTCGTGTCGAGTGTCTTCTGGTCTAATGACAACAAGTGATACCTTAAGCATTAAGTTTTGGGTTCAATTCTCACGAATTTGGGTTGTTAGATAAAATTTCTTCTGTGTAAGTAGTATAAGAAAAAATGATAATCGTACTAGTTTTTTGATATGGCACATTTAATTTCTTGATGGGAGAAATGGAGAGCTGGAGTCAATATGAAGAGGAATAAAGGTAAAAACAGAACGAACGAATCAAACTTGGAACAACAAATCATACTCAAACTTACTAAAACTCTGCAAATATATGGACACTTTATTTCTCTTTCAAGTCTTGTTTCAAGCATTTCCCATTTTTTTATTCCAATTTCCAACAACTTTTATCTTTTTTTACAAAAAGTTAGCATAATAGGGTTCAAACACTGTATTTGTGATAGGTCACTTGGTCCATACAAGCTTTAAATAACAGACTGATCCCCAGAGCATACCCCACGATATTCAGTAGAGAACATGCTTCACACGGGAATCGAACCCGTGAAGCCGGAGTCTATTCTTCAATTCTGTTTTATTTTCATCATTCTCCTATGTTTTTAGTGCATTAACTAACTCAGGAGACTGTACAAGTTGAAGTCAAATCTGGTCTCTAGATCGTTTGAATTTTTAGAAGTTCAATTTATATGGTTTTTCTTTCATTTGCACCTAACATGCTCACATTCTCACAAATGGGGTACACACTAAAGAAACGTGAGTTTTTTTTTTCAATTTTTCCTAAAGAAGAAGAAATATACACTTTTGAGCGCTTACTAAAACCGGTGACATTAATGGAACCAATTACCATACTTTGATCGTTTAAATTGTTAAGGTTCCCAGATCTTAAAACCATTCGACAAACACATATGTATAGATTGAACGTGAAATATAAAGAAAGGCCTCAAACGGCACCAACAAATACATTGAGGAATCAACTAGGCGAAGGGTGGCCGTCGTCGAAGTTCTGATAATAGCTCTTTGCATCATAACTACACCGTGTGGTATTGCTTTGGGGGCTTACAAGCCGTTTCCAGTGTACTTGCACCTCTGCAGCACCATCCTTGCTGCATACCATCCACGAAAACCGTTCCGAGGCGTTTTTACTTGAAGAAAACCAGCAAAGGTAACCTCCTCAGTGGTGACTTCGTTCCCCATTCTGGATATATGAATCTTCCCTTCAAGATCAAAGTACTTCGAGTGACTTGAGCTACAGGGATAATAGATTTACAAGTCAACGCATAAATGATGGATACCCAAGAAAAAGTTGAGGGGGAGCTTAGCAGAGGTGTCAAACTAAATATTCGATGGTGTGGTGTGATAGGCGGTATACCTTTAGGATTGAAGTATGTAAGATGATATATTATATCTCAAATACGTGGATTTCAAATCCAAGCTATGTAAACTCAATAGTGATTATGGCGGATTTCAGCTACAAACAAGCTGGGATCATTTGAACATCATCCAAATCAAATACTGATCCAACGTACGCAGTTAGATTGTGATGGCTAGTTTTGTTTCTATGTCGTATCGATTGTATTTACGACATTTGGATGAGGAGGGACGTGCTTGTACCACTAGGACTCCAGCCTAAAAAGTATTCTAGAGGGATATGGGTTCCATTGAAGAGATCGGATCATAATCGAAAAGTACAGGGAAGAATAAACTGTGACATTTCATCTTCTCTTCTATCCCTTTTCTTCTTTTCTATCGGACATGACTAGAATAATAGTGAAACGAACCAAACTCTAGAAATTTTTTTTTTCAAGACATATGCGGAAGCAAACATAAACTTAAGGTATGACTCGTTCCTTTCTAAACGTTTCTAAATCATTTTCTCAAAAATACTTTAAACATAAATAAAGGAATATTTAAAACGTTGAAACATTCAAGCGGAATAAATTCACTGAGTAAAAATGCTGAAAGTAAACATGTTTAAAAGCCAATGTCTGAAACTGTATCATGACAGACTAAAACATAAAGGCGGCCACGTGGTACTGCTGCAACAGGCGCTCAGACGTCCTCACCGTCAGTCGGGATATACTCATCGGCAGGGTCATTACCTGCACAATTTAAACATAGTGAGCTTAGAGGCTCAGCATGCTCTATCGCAATACATAACAAAGTACATACTAATAAAATCGCATGCAAGCACATACTCGTAATTAAAATAACGTTAAAGCGTGAATGCGTGCATGATCTTAAAACATTTCATATCGTACATTTCAAATCCAAGCTATGTAACCTCAATAGTGATTATGGCGGATTTCAGCTACAAACAAGATGGGATCATTTGAACATCATCCAAATCAAATACTGATCCAACGTACGCAGTTAGATTGTGATGGCTAGTTTTTTTTCTGTAGGAACTTTAATGTCGAATGCAGAGGTGTGATCGTCGAGGATAGTGTTAAACACTATTTCTTTAAAACAATTTTGCCCCACCCAGGTGCTTACGATTTATTGGCAATCGTTTCTCAAGATACAACGACGAACTTCTCGTAATAGGAGCACACCAAATTACGAGAACAGCGAACTATAAGATGCTTTGGACTCAGAATATAGAGATGTATGGAGTTTGAGAGAGAATGAGAATGCAGGATTGCTTTTTTTGTGTTCAATTCAGACTTGAGGGTTCTATTTATAGAGTATGAAGAGGCAGGGGGCATTTCGTGAATAGTCACAACTCTTAGGAATGAATTGATCTGTAGCCATTGGATCTACATCCAATGGTCCAGATCGTGTCCATTCTGAATGATCACGACTCTTCACCATGCAACCCTCTGATTGAACCAATCGCATCCGTTGATCCTAGATCAGACGCTCCAGATTGCATCGTTTCACCAAGGCCAGGATCGTGTCTTTTCCATCCAATGGTTCAGATCGCAAATTTTCGCGATTCATCACACCCCTTCAATATATAACCGATCCAATGGTTGATATCATTCAGCCTTGTCACTGCCCACTCATCCGCCACTGTGGCCACATCGTAGCCACGTCACTGCCTAGTCATCCCGTGTCACTCGAGCATAAATTTAAGAGCTCCTCAATGCTCCTCGCGATGATGCGTACGTGCGAAGTGCAAAGTGCGCCTCAAAGCGCCCTTTGTAAGAGGTTCCGCCAGATTATCCTTAGATTTTATATATTCTATTGCAATCACACCATTTGAGATCAACTGCCTAATGGTATTGTGTCTACGACGAATGTGTCGGGACTTACCATTGTACATGCAACTTTGTGCCATTCCTATTGCCGATTGACTGTCACAATGTATCATTATGGCAGGTACAGGTTTCTTCCAACATGGAATATTTTCTAATAAACTTCGTAACCATTCGGCTTCTTCAACGGCTTTATCGAGGGCAATGAACTCGGATTCCATAGTTGATCGAGCAATGCATGTTTGTTTAGTGGATTTCCATGATACTGCTCCTCCACCAATTGTGAATACATATCCACTTGTGGATTTGGAGTTTTTTGTATTGATGATCCGGATCCGCCCCCCGGCGAGGCAGCCGAAGAACAAAGAATAAAGGCCGGGAGACGATCAATACGAAAAACAGAATTCATAATTCGACATTCATAGGGCGTTCAATGCGAATACCTTGCTGGCACTTGTGCCTGGCTCCAACCGGAATTACAAGAACCCGGCTATTCTCGGTAGATTGCGGTAGATAATCGCCAATCCGGTCCACGACCATAACCGAGACTCCTTCGTCAGGCTGCACTAGAAGCACTGATGAATTCTGCACGAACGGATTCTCCTCGTCGAATCGGTCGGAAACAAATTTCCGACGAAGATTGGCGGCGGCGCGTGGAGGCGGCGGCGGCGGCGCGAGAGAGGAGAGGGGGCGGCGGCGTGTAGAGCTTAGGTTTAGGGTTATGAATTGAGTTATGAGTTCACTAATTATGAAGTCTCTTAAGTCTAATTAAATAGACTAACAATGGACTTGGACCGGCCCATCGGGCCCGGGTCCAAATGACGATATTCATTGCTGCGACTTCATCGTAACTCCGATCGCCGATCAGATCGGACCGATCGACTCAGTTTCCAAAACTGAATGTTATGATGTGAAAAACAATTTTTCAGATCACCTAACCCTAAATTGCAAAATGACCGTTTTGCCCCTCAACAGCGGGAAACCCCGGTTTGACCCATGTTGACTTTTAGGAAGTCGCACTCCTCAAAATCCTCTTCTCGTGCTCAACACATTGAGCTGAGTATCCATGCAGGAATCTCGAATCTACTACTTGTGTGACCCTCAATGGTTCAGGGATACAGCTAGTCGGTATCCATGCAGGAATCTCGAATCTACTACTGCTGTGACCCTCAATGGTTCAGGGATACAGCTAGTCGTGGGCCCACAACCATTGTGGCTCCGGAATCACAATTCCGGACTTGCCCAACGGATCATGGTAAAGCGTCTAGCAACATCGCCCCATGATCCCCTAGGTATCACTGATAGTGCCTGAAAGAACCAGTCGGTCGTGGTTAGCGTACAGTACGGTCCTTTCAATCCATATATCCCGATCAGATCAACGACCATTGGTAAATCGAGAGTCGCTATAGATCCGATAGCTATGCATACATCTTGGAGATCGAATAGTGACATCGCGAGTGTAACTAGGTAAAGACATTTACCTAAAACACTTCTAGTACTCTGGCCAGATATTTATACACTATTATCCCCTCAGATAGCATAGGATATCCACGCATGTCTACGAGCGGTGAATCCTCGACAACGATGCATCGACTCCTACATGCATCGGGGTCTCACCCAATCCCGACGCCTTATGACCCCAAGTGAGTCGGCAAACGGGTCAAAGTGAGACGCCTATCATGTAGAGTCTCAATGACGTTTCGAGTCGTGAGGACTAATCAGTACAACCAAGGACCTCGGACTTATCCACTCGATAAATGGTAACCTTTTGGAAAGTCCGAACGAGGGTAGTTCGATAGATCACCAGGTCACTATCTATCTGCATGCTCAGAACATCACAATATTCCCTACCAATGAAACATGGTACTTCGCATCACAGATACCAGTCTCGAACTCGGGCGGCCTTATCCTCATTTTGACCGCCCAATCGACTAGGAACATGTTCAGAATACACAGCGACTATTAGATGTGTTTCATGATAGCCGTCATACCCACTATCACATCTAACATACGCTTTAGTGCATTCTAGGTCTTTACTCAACACAATTGTAAATCATTACACACATAATGAAAGTAAAGAATGCCATATAAGTAAATGCGTATATCATATATAAAGACTGTTTGTACAAGAGTCTATAAAACCCACACGCCACAAGTTGGCTATTTGGGCATCTACTCTAACAATCTCCCACTTGCCCTAAAGCCAACTACTCATCAGACGCAGTCCCATTGTTTCGTGATGTTTTTCAAACAACGGTCCAGGCAAGGGCTTCGTAAGTGGATCAGCAACGTTGTCCGCAGAGGCGACTCTCTCAACTGCTATGTCACCTCTAGCCACAATATCCCGGATTATGTGGTATTTCCTCAGTATATGTGTTTGGATCTTTGGTGAGACCTAGGCTCCTTTGCTTGCGCAACGGCACCCGTGTTGTTGCAGTATACCAGGACTGGACCAACTCCATTAGGAATGACGCCCAACTCTTGGACTAAATTCCTTATCCAAACGGCCTCCTTAGCAGCAGCTGATGTTGCAATGTACTCAGCCTCAGTGGTTGAATCCGCGATGGCGTCTTGCTTGGAAATCTTCCAAGAGACTGCACCACCATTGAGCATGAATACAAATCCAGAGGTTGATTTCGAATCATCCACGTCACACTGGAAGCTAGAATCAGTGTAGCCTTCCAGTTTCAGTTCACCACCCCCATAGACCATGAACATATTCTTAGTCCTTCGTAAGTACTTAAGAATATTTTTCACAGCCTTCCAATGCAATTGGCCGGGGTTGGCCTGGTAGCGGCTCGTGACACTCAGAGCATATGCGACGTCCGGTCTAGTCGAGATCATGTAGTCTTTGGACACATAGACTTGGATAGAGTGACCCCGTGGCACATAGGTAGGTGTCCTCTCTTGGACTCTTCCATAGAGAACCTCTTAAGTATGGTATCGATGTAGGTAGCTTGGGTGAGTCCGAGCATCCGTTTAGATCTATCCAGATAGATCTGTATTCCAAGAATATAAGATGCTTCACCCATGTCCTTCATCGAAATCTACTAGACAACCATACTTTAGTTGACTGTAACATTCCTACATCATTCCCAATGAGTAGAATGTCATCAACATAAAGTACTAGAAACGTCACAGCACTTTTAACTACCTTTTTATAGACACATGGCTTCTCGGGATTCTTGATGAAACCAAATTCCTTGATTGTTTCATCGAATCTCAGGTTCCAACTTCGCGATGCTTGTTTGAGACCGTAGATCGATATCTGAAGTTTGCATACTTTATGCTCGCTTCCAACGGATGTGAAACCCTCAGGCTGCATCATATAGATCTCTTCCTTAATGTTTCCATTAAGGAACGCAGTTTTCACATCCATTTTCCATATCTCATAGTCGTACCATGCGGCTATGGCTAACAGTATTCTTATTGACTTGAACATTGCAACTGGCGAGAAGGTTTCATCATAGTCAACGCCTTGCCTTTGAGTGTAACCTTTCGCCACCAGTCGTGCCTTGTAGGTCATTACCTTGCCATCAGGCCCAAGTTTCCTCTTGTATACCCATTTGCACCCAATAGGAACGATTCCTTTGGGAGGGTTAACGAGAGTCCAAACTTGGTTAGCATGCATTGAGTCAAACTCAGACTGCATAGCTTCAAGCCATAAGTTAGAATCAGCATCGAAAATTGCCTCCTTGAAAGTTCTTGGATCAGATCCAACAACTTGATCACCTTGATCATCTTCAAGGAGAAAACCATATCTCTCAGGAGCCCTAGGAATCCTTTCGGATCTCCTAGGTGCGACCATATCTGGTACTGGCTCAGTAGGTGCGGGAGATTCACTTGGTACTTCAATTGGTTCTCGAACCTCTTCGAGTTCTACTATTTTGTCCTTTCTATCAAGTAGAAATTCCCTTTCCATAAAGGTGGCATTCCTAGAGACAAACACTTTCGTCTCGCTCGGATAGTAGAAGTAGTATCCAATGAAATTCTTTGGATACCCAATGAAGTAGCAAAAGATGGATCTCGTATCCAGCTTATCTCCCACTGTCTGCTTCACGTAAGCAGGACATCCCAAAATCCTCATAAATGAGTACTTGGATGGTTTGCCCATCCATATCTCATATGGAGTCTTGTCCACTGCCTTGGTGTGGACATTGTTCAACAACATGACCGCTGTTTCGAGCGCATAGCCCCAAAACGAGGTTGGAAGCTCAGTGAAGCTCATCATAGATCGAACCATGTCCAACAAGGTCCGATTACGACGCTCCGCTACACCATTTAGCTGTGGTGTGGCCGGAGGGGTCCACTGTGAGAGAATCTCATTCTCTTTCAGATAGTCTTGAAACTCAGTACTTAAGTATTCACCACCTCGATCAGATCGAAGTTCTTTAATACTTTTGCCTAATTGATTTTCTACTTCAGCCTTGAATTCCTTGAACCTTTCAAAGGATTCAGACTTGTACTTCATTAAGTACAAGTACCCATACCTAGAGTAATCATCGGTAAAGGTGATGAAGTATGTGTGACCGTATTTAGTACCAATACTAAACGGGCCGCACACATCAGTATGGATCAAATCCAATAGGCCTTGGGCACGTTCACCCTTGCCCTTGAAGGGTTGCTTGGTCATTTTTCCTTTCAGACAGGATTCACAAGTCGGTAGGGAGTTGATGTCTGACAGATCAAACAAGTCACTCCTAACTAGCTTGTTCATCCTACTTAGGGAAATGTGACCTAGCCTAGCGTGCCAAAGTTGTGCTGGGTTCAAGTTATCGTATTTCCGTTTAATCGTTGTTGTGTGTGTTTCGACATCGCGAGTTGGAACGTCTTTTAATATTAAGGTGTATAGATCGTTTTCGCGTTCCCCAATTCCAATTAAACATTTATTCTTGTAAATATTGCAAATCGAATTAGCAAACATACAAGAATATCCATCTCTATCAAGCATAGGAATAGAAATAATGTTTTTAATTAATTCAGGAACAAATAAAACGTCTCATAACAACAACTTAAAATTTGAATACAGAAATACACTAATATCTCCTATAGCTACTGCAGCAACTCTTGCTCCATTGCCAAGCCTCAAGTGGGTCTCACCCTCTCTAAGACGTCGACTTCTTGTCATCACCTGCAAATCATTGCAGATATGAGATCCACATCCGGTATCAAGTTCCCAAGAAGTCGAATTAAGAGATATATTTATTTCAATATAGAACATACCATTTGCAGTTCGCAACTGCTCAAGGTACTCTTTGCAGTTCCTCCTCCAATGCCCAGCCTTGTGGCAGTGGTGGCAAATATCCTCATGCTTGTTTGGTTTGGAAGCCTTTGACTTTGGCTTCTTGGCGGACTTTTCCTCCTTCGCAGGAGCAGAACGCTTCTTGCTCTTGCGTCTGGGCCCCTTCTTCGCAGAGGAAGAAGAACCCAGAAGGAGGACGGGTTTGTCCTTCTTTATAGTCCCCGTCCCCAATAATATGAGCCAACGTTAAAGGGAGTTCCGACCGACTCACAACAGTTGTCAATGGCGTGGACAGCTTTGCGGCATACATGACCCCCTCAATAATATGAGTCGGGCCATGTATACGGGTAGCATCGACGTACACCCATTGTTGATGGAAGGTAGGGTTAATTTAAACAATTTTAAATACCCTTTTGTTTATCGAATAAACATTTTATCTTGATATAAGTTTTAAATCAAATTTAAAACGAGGGATTTTATTTTTGAAAAATTTTGGTCTCATGCATATTTAAATTTAATTTAAAACATGCAAACATGCGGATTCAACAAGTCTATATATTGTCGGGGATCCGGATCCGCCCCCCGGTCAGGCAGCGGAAGAACAATCAAAAGAGAACCGGGAGGCGATCAATACGAAAAATAATCGACATTCTACGACATTCATAGGATGTATAGCGAGTTACCTTTCTGGCACTTGTGCCTGGCTCCAACCGTGATTACAATAATCCGACTCTTCTCGGTAGATTGCGGTAGTTACGCCAATCCGGTCCACGACTAGATCCGAGACTCCTTCGTCAGACTGCACTAGAAGTCCTGACGAGATCAGCACGAATGGATTCTCCTCGAAAAACTAGGCCGGAACAAATTCCGGCGAAGTTAGCGGCGGCGACGGGCGGCGGCGGGCGGCGACGGGCGGCGGCGGGCGGCGCACGGCGGCGGCGTGTTTGAGGTGGAGGAGGCGACGGCTTTTGCTTTTAGGGTTAGGGTTAGGAGTTTGCAACAAGTGTGTAGTATGTTTATGAAGTCTAATAAGTCTAATTAAATAGACTTAACAATGGACTTGGGCCGGTCCAACGGGCCCGAGTCCAAATGACGATATCTATCGCTGCGACTTCATCGTAACTCCGATCGCCGATCAGATCGGACCGATCGACTTAGTTTCCAAAACTGAATGTTATGATGTGAAAAACAATTTTTCAGATCATCAAACCCCAAATAGCAAAATGACCGTTTTGCCCCTCAACAGAGTCAAATCCCGGTT
>KV002633.1:4638-18310 GCA_001598015.1 Dorcoceras hygrometricum
CACATAGCTCAAAGTTCGATCTAGCTCTAACTCGTCTGGTCTCAGCACATGCGACGGATCTGGCTCATACTTCCTCAACATAGACACATGAAAAACATCATGTAAGGAAGACAGATCTGGCGGAAACAACAGCCGATAAGCCAAAGGACCAATTCTCTCAACAATCTCATATGGTCCAACATAACGAGGAGCTAACTTTCCCTTGAGACCAAATCTCATAACACTGCGGAAAGGAGAAACTTTCAAGAAAACTTGATCACCAACCTGAAATTCCAAAGGCCTACGCCTCTTGTTAGCATAACTGGCTTGCCGATCTTGTGCAGCTTTCATTCGCTGGCGAATCAGATCCACCTGATCTCTCATATGCTTCACAAATTCTGGAGAAGACAGCTGCTTCTCCCCCACTTCTTCTCAACAGATAGGCGATCTGCACTTCCTGCCATACAAGGCTTCAAATGGTGCCATACCAATTGTGACATGATAGCTATTATTATAGGAAAACTCAACCAATTACAACGAATCTTTCCAGCTACCACTAAAATCCATTACAATAGCTCTCAACATATCCTCTAAAATGTGGATAGTTATCTCAGATTGGTCATCTGGGGATGATACGCTGTGCTCATAGCCAATCTAGTACCCAATGCTGTTTGCAAACTCTTCCAAAACCTAGAAGTAAACCTCAGATCATGATCTGAAATGATAGAAACCGGCACACCATGCAAACGCACCACGAAATCTATGTACAGCTTCGTCATTTTATTCAAAGAATAGGTCATGTTGTAGGGAATGAAGTGCGTAGACTTCGACAACCTGTCTATAACAACCCAAACTACATCACAACCTCTGCTGAACGAATGCAAACGCACCACGAAATCTATGTACAGCTTCGTCATTTTATTCAAAGAATAGGTCATGTTGTAGGGAATGAAGTGCGTAGACTTCGACAACCTGTCTATAACAACCCAAACTACATCACAACCTCTGCTGAACGAGGCAAATGCGTCACAAAATCCATAGCTATGTGCTCCCAATTCCATTGAGGCACCTCTAAGCTTTGCAATAAACCACCAGGTCTCATCCTTTTAGCCTTGACTTGTTGACAATTCATACAACGGGCTACAATATCAGAAACATCACTCTTCAAACCAGCCCACCAATAGTGTGGCTTCAAGGCATGATACATCTTCCTTGCACCAGGATGAACACTATGTCTACTACAGTGAGCTTCTCTTAAGATCTCCTCCTTCAGATCAATCAGATTTGGCACTACCAACCTGCCACGTAATCTCAAACAACCATCGGATGCGACAGAATAATCCTCCACCTGTCCATCTCAAGCCTTCAACTTCAGCTCATGGATATATGGATATGTTCTCTGAGCTGCCCTAATGTTCGCAACAATCTGTGGCTCAACTTAAAAAGAAGACAACACAACATGATGGTAGAAACGACAAATAGTAGTGCTCAGATGCTCATGAACTTTCGAAATCTGCAACGATGCAAGCATTGACACTTGAGCTTTCCTGCTCATTGCATCAGCAAATACATTCACTTTCTCAGGTTGATACTGAATCTCGCAATCAAAATCTTTAAGCAGCTCCATCCATCTACGCTGTCTCATGTTCAAATCTGACTGAGAGTAAAGATAATGAGACTCTTGTGGTCTGTATACACCACAAACTGTTTGCAATACACTTAGTGGCGCCAAATATTCAAAGAAAAGACCACTGTTGCAAACTCCAAATCATGAACTGGGTATCGAGCCTCATGTGGTTTCAACTGACGAGAAGCATACGCAATGACTCGACCATTCTGCATCAAAACACAATCCAATCCATTAACCAAAGCATCAGAGCACACCACAAAACCTCCTGAACCTGAAGGTAAAGCTAACACAGGCGCTGAAGTTAGCTTCTCCTTGAGCAATTGAAAGCTATTCTCGTATTGCTCCATCCAAACAAATCTCTTGTCTTTCTGGGTCAACTGCGTCATAGGCTTAGCTATAATAGAAAATCCCTCAATAAAGCGACGATAATAGCTAGCCAATCCCAAAAAGCTACGAATCTCAGAGACATTCTTGGGACGCTCCAAGTTCACAACAGCCTCCACCTTACTGGGATCAACAGATATACCTTCAGCAGAAATGACATGACCCAGAAACACCACTCTATCCAACCACAGCTCACATTTACAAAACTTAACAAACAACTGCGAGTCTCGAAGTGTTTGGAGAACTAACCTTAAGTGCTCTTTGTGTTGCATCGGAGTCTTCGAATACACCAAAATGTCATCGATGAAGACTATCACAAACTGATAGATGAATTCTCGTAAAGACCCATTCATCACATCCATGAAAACTATAGGGGCATTAGTCAAACCAAAAGGCATAACCAGAAACTCATAATGCCCATACCTCGTTCTAAACGTAGTTTTCGCAACATCTTCCTCACGAATATGCAACTGATGATACCCCAAACGCAGATCAATCTTAGAATATACGCTGAACCTTGAAGCTGATCAAACAAATCATCGATCCTCGGTAAAGGGTACTTATTCTTCACTGTAGCCTTATTCAGTTGCCGAAAGTTGATGCACATCCTCATTGAACCATCTTTCTTCTTCAGAAACAAGATAGGAGCTCCCCACGGTGACATACTTGGCCTAATAAAGCCCTTCTCTAACAAATCGCTCAGTTGTACCTTAAGCTCTCTCCACTCGGCTGGCGCCAAACGATACGGAGTTCACGAGATCGGAGCTGTAACATGTACCAACCTGATGCTAAAATCAATCTCCCTCCTCGGAGAAAATCAGGAATCTCCTTGGGAAACACATCAGGGAAATTACGAAACAACGGGGATGTCACTAAGCTCCACACATGACCTCGAAGATGCATCCAACGCATAGATCATGAACCCTGAATTATCCAATGACAATAAGACAAACATCTCCATAGCAGAGATCAACAGAATCTTCAATTGGGAATCGTGGCCGTAGAAATTCCATTTCTGGCCAAACGTGGGCCGGAAATGCACAACGCCATGGAAACAATCCATGGTGGCCCTATAACTAGACAACATGTCCATTCCTACTATGCAATCGAAATCCCACAAAACTAACTGAATCAAATTAGCTACCAAAACATTCTCACCAAACCAAAGAATACCATTCAACAAAATCTATTGGGAGAACAGGCTCACACCGGCAAGAGTCGCAACAGAAACATCGCAAAAAGAAGTGGTATGAAAACCATGCTAAACCACAAATGCATCAGCTATGAAAGAATGTGATGCTCCAGTATCAAACAATACACGTGCTGGAAAATCAAAGAGCAAGTACCTGCGATCACTCCTCCTGGCGTGCCCTCTGCTAGCTCACTATGGCATTCACTTGGGCTTGCTGGGGTCCAGAGAAATGAGGCTGGGAAGACTGTCTAAAATGCGAAGGACCAGGCTGTTGGAAGGACCTGTGCTGAGTCTCCCCCATCCTATGCTGCTGAACAGGGAAAGAACGACCTCGAGACGACCCACCAGAACGACCCTGCGGTGGGGCAGCGGTGTGCTGAGATCCAGCCAAAGGACACACTCTCGCAAAATATCCATACTTCCCGCGATTTTTCAGGCCTCGTGCTCAATAACATTAAAACCACATAAACACAATAGCGGAAGCATTAAAAATAGTGGCTAAAATTTTCGCTTTTGGCCTGACTTAGAAAATTTAAATTAAAATACATTGATATCCAAAATATAGGTTTTACAACGCTGAAACCCAGCACAACCTCAAACAACGATACAACATGGAGTGACTCTCAAACAAAAAAAAGATAAGTCTCTCGCTCAACATAGATACAATATAATATAACAAAGATATCATATGTATCTACTACATATAACTGGGACACTCTATCCACCTCTCAGGGGCATTACCAGCTGGATCAACTCCACGACTAGCGGTGAAACCATGATAACCTGAAAACACACACAGGCAAACGAGACAACCGGCCCCAGAGGGACATCGGGGTCAAACCCCAGTACGGAGAGCAACTGAAAACAACAATTAAATAGCAATAGATAAAATGCGAATGCTATGCATAAGAACAAGGCTACAACCGAAGGCAAGAAGCCAAAGGATCTCAAGAACTGCTCAACAACAGAAATCCAATCAACTGCAAGTTAGTGGCCACGAGGTGTGTGAGTATATGGGAGCTACCCACTCGTCTCAACACACGGTACCAGATGTAGAACACAGCTCAAACTGCTGTTGCCCAACCCATGAGATTTGGGAGCTACCCACTCCGCTCATAGTGGCTAACAAATCCAAGCAAGGAGATGAGGGTGACGGGAGTTACCCGCTCGGCCTCTAAAACAGGCATTTTGGTACACACAGATCAATACAAAAAGGCACAGCTAAACAAGATCTGAGCTCAGCATGAATAATGCGTGTATGCAATAACAGCTTGCAATAACAACATGTAGAACACAGCTCAAACTGCTGTTGCCCAACCCATGAGATTTGGGAGCTACCCACTCCGCTCATAGTGGCTAACAAATCCAAGCAAGGAGATGAGGGTGACGGGAGTTACCCGCTCGGCCTCTAAAACAGGCATTTTGGTACACACAGATCAATACAAAAAGGCACGGCTAAACAAGATCTGAGCTCAGCATGAATAATGCGTGTATGCAATAACAGCTTGCAATAACAACATAACAGAGGCAAGCAATGACAGCACAGAAGCATACACAGCAGCACACATAATACCCATGTCTAATTCAACGCTGTAAAACAAGCTCACATCCGTAACTTAGTTCCGTGCTACAATTACTACAACAGCAGTCCCGAGAAACTAGATCTGAAACCTTCTAAGTCAAATAACAACGCTAACTCAGGGATGCAAAGCTCAGAGCTACGAACTGGGAGCTACGCACTCAACCAGCTATGTCATACCCTCAAGCTCAACAAACAGCTCTAAACGAAGCGCAAGGGAGGAACTAACACTTACCCAACAAGCTACCTGAACGGCAGAACTCAAATCGCTGAAATGCTAACAGACTACACAAGGAAGCTTCTCCTACGATCCTTTTCCAACTCTTCAAAATCTTCGAAAGAGGTATAGAACGAACGCCTTAACAAGAGGATTCCAGCGCTACCACTCTTGCTTCCGTCGGAGCTGTCTACCGTCGGCAATCGAAGAAAATAAGCTTCGGTGAACAGTAGCTTGGGTATCGCGACAGGGTAAGGTTACGAGAAATATTTCTAAGTGTCGAGAAACAATATCGCGAGATCAGTCAAAGTCCTCTATAAATACGACATAAGTTTCCCAAATCTGATGAACAGTAGCCACCAACAAAACTTCTCAAAGCTGTTCCCAACTCAGATCTGAGTAGCACTCCAGATCTGGACTGTACGCTAACAGATTTTGAACTTACCCAAACGACGTCGCACCCAGGACCGCTCTCACTAGGACACGTCATCCCGCTAACCACATCTGAATCGCTAAACGACGTCGCATCGCCACTCAGATCTGTAACACCAGATCTCACACAAGCGTTGATCAGTCAAAGCTGAAATCCCTGTACCGCACCTATCTACACCAAAACACAAACCAGACCGGTCCACTCATTACCAAACGCTTGCACAACTCAAACCTGAATCCTTTCAAATGGTGTCGCTTCAATACCTGCGACGGATAACCAACTAGCGCGCCCAGAATAACGCGCTACTACCAGATTTCACCACCAATACGGAATGCGATCACCCAGCGCAGACCAACACTCAAATCTGATCATTATCCCGTAGAAGTTCTCTAACAATCCAGAGCTCCTCGAAGGCTTGTACTGACCCGATTACTTCACCAAGCATACCAGCTCAAAGCTGGCCCATCGTAGATCTGTTTCCGCCAAATCTGGTCTATGGTAAACTCGATTAATTAACTCAATTAATTCTTAACTCTTTTTGGGTCTCACAGCTAGGATAAGCTCGATTTCTTTTGATCACGCTTGAGTCTAGGCACAGTGTTGCTTGTTGCATGTGTATGACTATGTGAATTATTGATTATGTGATAAAATTGTTGCTGTGTGATCTTACCCTCTTAGTGCCTTCGTAGATGCCGTCTAAATCTACTCAAACAGATGAGACCATTCTCGTTGCATTTTCTCTTCTAACTCCCAAGTAGCTTCTTCTCTACCATGTTTGCTCCACTGGACCATCACCAAGGGAATGGTCTTGTTCCTCATCTGTTTCTCTTTTCTGTCCAAGATCTGCAAGGGATATTCTACATATCTCAAAGTCCGATCCAGCTCCACCTCGTCAGTTCGCAACACATGAGAAGGATCTGGCTCATATTTCCTCAACATAGACAGATGAAACACATCATGCAATGAGGACAGATCTGGCGGCAACAACAAACGATAAGCCAAATGGCCAATCTTTTCAACAATTTCATAAGGTCCAACATAACGAGGAGCCAACTTTCCCTTGAGACCAAATCTCATGACACTACGGAAATGAGAAACTTTCGAGAAAACCTGATCTCCAACCTGAAACTCCAAAGGCCTACGCCTTATGTTTGCATAGCTCGCTTGGCGATCTTGTGCAGCTTTCATGCGCTGTCGAATCAGATCTACTTGATCTCTCATCTGCTGCACAAATTCTGGAGAAGACAGCTGCTTCTCCCCCACTTCTTCCCAACAGATCGGCGATCTGCATTTTCTACCATACAAAGCTTCAAATGGTGCCATACCAATCGTGACCTGGTAGCTGTTATTATAAGAAAACTCAACCAAAGACAACGAATCTTGCCATCTACCACGGAAATTCATCACAAAAGCTCTCAACATATCCTCTAAAATCTGGATAGTCCTCTCAGATTGGCCATCGGTTTGGGGATGATATGTTCTACTCATAGCCAATTTGGTACCCAAAGCTGTTTGCAAACTCTTCCAAAACCTGGTAGTAAACCGCGGATCACGATCTGAAACAATAGTCACAGGCACACCATGCAACCGCACTACGAAATCTATGTACAGCTTCGCCATTTTCTTCAAAGAATACGTCATGTTGTAGGGAATGAAGTGAGCAGACTTCGATAATCTGTCTATAACAACCCATACAGCATCACAACCTCTGCTGGAACGAGGCAAATGCGTCACAAAATCCATAGCTATGTGCTCCCAATTCCATTGGGGCACCCCTAAGCTCTGCAATAAACCACCAGGTCTCATCCTCTCGGCCATAACTTGCTGACAGTTCAGACAACGCGCAACAAAATCAGCAACATCACCTTTAAACCTTCCCACCAGAAGTGCGGCTTCAAGGCATGATACATCTTCCTTGCACCAGGATGGACACTATGTCTACTACAGTGCGCTTCTCTCAACATCTCCTCCTCAACTGAAATGTAGCCAAACTCAACCTACGCTCGTCATCGTACCTCACACGATCAAACAAACCGGTAATGTGCTGCAACCAGGACTCCACATCGGAACTAGGATCATCACCGTTAAAAATCTGAGGATTCATCCGCTGAAACCTCGCCATCACAAGTTCCATGTCGTCCACACGGGCTGCCAGCTCATCTACCTCAACCTCAACCTGACTAGCACGTCTACGACGAGGAATACTATGCTGCATCTCATCGTTCTGACCCTCGTACTCTTCCAGAATCTATCCTCTACCCCACCCCTACGTCTAGGAGGCATCTACGAAGGCACTAAACAATAAGGTCACACAGCAACAAGTATGTCACATAGAAATTTGATCACATAGTCATGAACATGCAACAAGCAACACTGTGCCTAGACTCAAGTGTGATCAAAAGAAATTGAGCTTATCCCAGCTTAAGCTCTGATACCAAAAATGTCAGGCCTCGTGCTCAATCAGAGTAAAACCACATAAACACAATAGCGGAAGCATTAAAAATAGTGGCTAAAATTTTCGCTTTTTGCCTGACTTAGAAAACATAAATTAAAATACATTGATATCCAAAATACAGGTTTTACAACGCTGAAAACCCAGCACAACAACAAACAACGATACAACATGGAGTGACTCTCAAACAACAAAAAGATGTGTCTCTCGCTCAACATAGATACAATATAATATAACAAGGATATCATATGTATCTACTACATATAACTGGGACACTTTATCCACCTCCCGGGGCATTACCAGCTGGATCAACTCCACGACTAGCGGTGAAACCATGATAACCTGAAAACACACACAGGCAAACGAGACAACCGGCCCCAGAGGGACATCAGGGTCAAACCCCAGTACGGAGAGCAACTGAAAACAACAGTTAAATATCAATAGATAAAATGCGAATGCTATGAATGAGAACAAGGCTACAACCAAAGGCAGGGAGCCAAAGGATCTCAAGAACTGCTCAAAAACAGAAATCCAATCAACTTGAAGTTAGTGGCCACAAGGTGTGTGAGTATATAGGAGCTACCCACTCGTCTCAACACACGGTACCAGATGCAGAACACAGCCAACCTGCTGTTGCCCAACCCATGAGATGTGGGAGCTACCCACTCCGTTCATAGTGGCTAACAGATCGCAGCAGAGAGATGAGGGTGATGAGAGTTACCCGCTCAACCTCTAAAACAGGCATCCTGGTACACACAGATCAATACAACAAGGCACGGCTAAACAAGATCTGAGCTCAGCATGAATAATGCGTGTATGAAATGTAACATCTTGCAATAACAACATAACAGAGGCAAGCAATGACAGCACAGAAGCATACATAGCAGCACACATAATACCCATGCCGAATTCAACGCTGTAAAACAAGCTCACATCCGTACCTTAGTTCCGAGCTACAATTACTACGACAGGAGTCCCGAGCAACCAGATCTGAAACCTGCTAAGTCAAATAACAACGCTAACTCAGGGATGCAAAGCTCAGAGCTACGAACTGGGAGCTACGCACTCAACCAGCTCTGTCCTACCCTCGACTCAACAAACAGCTCTAAACGAAGCTCAAGGGTGGAACTAACACTTACCCAACAAGCTACCTGAAAGGCAGAACTCAAATCGTCGAAATGCTAACAGACTACACAAGGAAGCATCTCCTGTGATCCTCTTACAGCTCTCCAAAATCTTTGAAAGAGGTATAGAACGAAATGCCTTAACAAGAGGAGTCCAGCGCTACCACTCTTGATTCCGTCGGAGCTGTCTACCACCGGCAATCGAAGAAAATAAGCTTCGACTGAACAGTAGCTAGGGTATCGCGACAGGGTAAGGTTACGAGAAATATTTCTAAGTGTCGGGAAACAATATCGCGAGATCAGTCAAAGTCCTCTATACATACGACATAAGTTCCCCAAATCTGATGAACAGTAGCCATCGACAAAACTGCTCAAAGCTGTTCCCAACTCAGATCTGAGTAGAACTCCAAAACTGGACTATAAGCTAAACAGATTTGGAACTTACCCAAACGACGTCGCACCAAGGACCGATCGCTCACTAGGACACGTCATCCTGCTAACCACATCTGAATCGCTAAACGACATCGCATCGCCACTCAGATCTGAAAGACCAGATCTCACACAAGTGTTGACCAGTCAAAGCTGAAATCCCTGGACCGCACCGGTCTACACCAAAACACGAACCGGTCCACTCATTACCAAACGCTTGCGCAACTCAAACCTGAATCCTTTCAAATGACTTTCAAATGACGTCGCTTCAATAGCTGTGAAGGATAACCAACTAGCGAGCCCAGAATAACGTGCGACTACCAGATTTCACCACCAAAACTAAATGCGATCACTCAGCACTGACCAACACTCAAATCTGATCATTATCCTGCAGAAGTTCTCTAACAATCTAGAGCTTCTCGAAGGCTTGTACTGACCCGATTACTTCACCAAGCATACCAGCTCAAAGCTGGATCATCCCAGATCTGTTTCCGCCAAATCTGGTCTATGCTAAACACGATTAATTAACTCAATTAACTCATAATATTTCGGGTCTCACACAATTATTACAAGCACCCTGAACTCCAACACACTGCATCGAAGGATGCTTACCTCTACACTGACCACGAAAAATGGCCCTGAGACTACCGCTGCTCGAACTGCCCGAACCAGAAGAACTAGAACCCGACTTCCTCTTAAACTGCTGACCACAAGGCCTGAACCTGTGGCGTCCTGATTGTTGGGCTGACTGCTGGGGTTTCTTGGAGGACTGAGACGATTGGGAAGGTTGCACCCCTTGAACCATGGGAGGAACACCTTGAGCAACTTGTGGCCTAACCCGAGACCTGCGGTTCTGCAACCCTTCCTCCATGTCCATATCCTTGTCCACCGCATCCGCATAGCAAGTAGGTGAACTCGCCAACACCAAATAATAAAAATCCTCATTCAGCCCTTCCAAGAACTTGTTCTTCTTCGCCTTCTCACGGCCAGACACATGCGGAACATAGGCAAGGAGAGAAGAAAACCTTCGAGCATACTCTCCCACAGACATGGTTCCCTGAACCAAATTATCAAACTCACGCTCCCTGGCGTTAACATAGGACTCCGGAACGTACTCCTGTCGAAACGCAGTACAAAAACTATCCCAACTTATCCCAACACCAGTCTCCTCAAGAGCTCGCGAAGCACCTCTCCACCAGCGCTCGGCACTCTTCTTGAGTTGGAACGTAGCTAAACTCAACCTACGCTCATCATCGTACCTCACACGATCAAACAGTCCAGTAATGTGCTGCCACTAGGACTCAACATCGGAACTAGGCTCATCACCATTGAACGTCTGAGGATTCATCCACTGAAACCATGCCATAACAAGTTCCAAATCGTCCACACGGGCTGCCAGCTCATCTACCTCATCCTAGACCTGGCTCGCGCGCCTACGAGTGGGAACACTACGTTCGACCTCATCGTTCTGAGCCTCAGACTCTACCGGAATCCATCCTCTCGCTCTACCCCTACGTCTAGGTGGCATCTGAAAAAAGCACTAAGAGGATAAGATCACACAACAAATATCACATAGTCAAGCACACACAACAACAAGCCACACAGTGCCTAGACTCAAGTGTGATCAAAAGAAATTGAGCTTATCCCAGTTTAAGCTCTGATACCAAAAATGTCAGGCCCGGTGCACAACACAGAGTTTAACCACACAATTAACAACCGCTGAAGCATTTAAAAGTGGCTAAAATTTTTCGCTTTGGCCTGACTTAGAAAATAAAAATACACTGATACTCATAATATTTATTTTAGAACAACCGAAAACCAAATCAAAAAACAAACATCAATACAAGCATAGAGTGACTCCCTAAAAGAATAAACCCCAAACAGTAATAGAACATCACATCCTCACGGGGTATTCCCCGGATACAGCTCTACTGCCTAATATAACTAATATACATAACTGGGAAACTCTATCCACCTCTCGGGCACCATCAGCTGAGTCAACTCCACGACCAGCTGAGAAAACTGGGTAACCTGTACAACACCAAAACAACCAAACAATCCAGCCCCAGAGGGACATGGGGTGAAACCCAGTACGGAGAGCAACTGAAAAACAACTAATAGATAATAACATATATAAATGCAGATGCTATGCATGAGGTCAGCTGAATACAAAGGCAAAGACTACAGCTTATCCAGGAAGCCAACGGAGCTCAAGAACAACTCAAAGCTAACACCGATCGAAACAGATGTGGCCACATCGTGCGTGAGAGCATGGTTGCTATCCACTCGTCTCAACACACTGTACCAGAAGCATAACAGATTACTCAACCTGCTGTTGCCAAGCTCATGAGAGCGTGGTAGCTATCCACTCGTCTCATAGCGGCTAACAATATACCCAGCAGGGAGATGAGGTGCACGGTATTGCCTCTCGTCCTCAACAAGGCATCTGGTACACACGGTTAGCACAACAACAAAAGCTGACAGGATAAGAGCTCAACATGTGAAAATGTGTGTATGCACAATACAACAGCTTGCTATAATCAACATAGAACGGAAGCAAGCAATAACAGCACAGGAGCATACACAGCAAGCACACATAAATATCCATGCTCATCCCAAAGCTGTAATACAAGCTCACATCCGTACCTTCACTTCTGAGATACAATTACCACAAATGAAGTCCTGAGCACTCAGATATGAAACCTGGTAAGCCAATAACAACAACTAGCTCAGGGACACAAAGCAAAAAAACTCTAACTGGGAGCTACGAGCTCAACCAGCTCTATCGTACCCTTCTAGCACAACTGATGGCTCTAAATGGAGCATAAGGGAGGATATAACACTTACTCAAAGCATTACCTAAATGGAAGAACCAATTGACCAAAATGCTAACAGACTACACAAGGTAGCTTCCTTCGCGATCCTCTTCGAGCTAACCCAAGCCTTTGAAAGAGGTATAGGGAGAAGCGTCTTGGCAAGAGGAGTCTAGCGCTACCACTCTTGCTCCAATCAGAGTTGTCTACTGTCGACAATCGGAGAAGATAAGGTTCGATGAACTGGTAAATAGGGTATCGCGACAGAGTAAAGTTACATGGGAAAAATTTCTAAGTGTCAGGGAAAGATATGGCGTACGAATGGTCAAAGTCCTCTATTAAATAACTCAAATATGCTCAAATCTTGTGAACAGACTCAGATCTGAGTACTACTCCAGATCTGGACTCTACGCCAAAACAGATTTGGGACTCCTCCAAACGACGTCGCATAGAAGTCCATTCTCCCAACTGGTACACGTCATCCCGCTAGCACCAGATCTGATATCGCTAAACGGCGTCGCACTGCTCCAATCCAGAGCACCCAGATCTCACACATGAACGATCAAATCTGAACACTGTAACCCGCACCGATCTACACAGTACTACTCGAACTACGAACCTGACCGATCCATGCCTCTGTTGGAGACAATGGCGGATCCGGATCCCGTTTCCCGGGGGCGCAGCGGAAGTTAAAATTTTTCTCCGGAAACGTACAATACATATCATAAAACCAACGATAAACATACATAGGATGTTTGAATCGTTACCTTGCTGGCGTCTAGGTGCCTGGCTCCAACCAGATTCACAGGGAATTCTGGCTCTTGAAATGTAGGCGGCGGTAGATCCTCCTAATCAGGTCCACGCTCCTTCGTCAGCCTGCACTAGAAGGCCTGACGAATTTGGCATGAACGGAATCTACTCATCACGCTGATCGGAACAAGTCCGATCACGAAGTCACCGACGGCGGGCGGCGGCGGCGCTTGGAGGCCGACGGCGGTGAGGCTTATGGAGAGTAGGGGCGGCGCACAAAGGGCTAGGGTTGTGTGAGTTAGTTATGTTCTAGCCCTAGACCAACTCTACCAATTTAAAGATGGTACATGGGCTTGAACAGGCCCAATGGACTTGGGTCAAACCCAGGTCCATATGAACATTTAGTTCATTTAATTCGCTGTGGTTTCATCATAATCCCGATCGACGATCAGATCGGATCGATCGACTCAGTTTCCAAAACTGAGTATTATGATGTGAAAACAATTTTTCAGACCACGTAGTCCAAAATTACAGTTTAGCCCCTCAACTTTGGAAAATCGCAATTTGACCCCTATTGACCTTTAGGAAGTCGCACTCCCTAAATTCCCCCTCCTATGCTCAACACATTGAGCTCAATTTCCGTGCGGGAATCTTGAAGCCAGTACTTGTGTGACCCTCAATGGTTCAGGG
>KV002639.1:9072-35867 GCA_001598015.1 Dorcoceras hygrometricum
AGCTTGCCCCCCCTCTCGACCAGCGGCCGTCCACCTCGCGCCAATTGTGCGGCCAGCGCACCGCAGTTGCGCGGCCAGCGCGCATCGCGCGCACGAGGAAGGGCGGCAACTCTCGGCCGCCTCATGCGCAACGGTTGCGTGTCGTGCAGCGCCATATTCCAGCCGCCATGCGCGGCCAGCGCGCATGGTTGTCGCGCACGCATGTTTGCACGGTGGAAGGGAGGGGCGCCGCCGCATGCGGCGGTGGCGTGGCCGTGGTTCTCGAAATTTTGATGATCCAATCTGAAATTTCAAGGTTAGATACAATTAAGGCACAATTGTATTGATCAGATCCGAAAACCTGGGCTCTGATACCACAGCTGGGATCCGGATCACGCCTCCCGACGAGGCAGCGGAAGAGCGAAAAATCGATACCGAGAGACGATCAATACGATAAAAACAACACAATACCAATATATGACCATTCCTAGGGTGTTTAGGTGACTACCTTGCTGGCAACTCGTGCCTGGCTCCGACCGGTTTCGTAAAGAAAACGGCACTTCACGGTAGGCGGCGGTAGATATCGTCAATCAGGTCCACGACAGGAGACGGGATTCCTTCGTCAGCCTGCACTAGATCTCAGGTTCCAACTTCGCGATGCTTGTTTGAGACCGTAGATCGATCTCTGAAGCTTGCATACCTTATGCTCGCTTCCGACAGATGTGAAACCCTCAGGCTGCGTCAAATAGATCTCTTCCTTAATGTTTCCATTAAGGAACGTAGTTTTCACATCCATTTGCCATATCTCATAGTCGTACCATGCGGCTATGGCTAACAATATTCTAATTGACTTGAACATTGCGACGGGCGAGAAGGTTTCATCATAGTCAACATCTTGCCTTTGAGTGTAACCTTTTGCGACCAGTCGTTCCTTGAAGGTCATTACCTTACCATCAGGCCCAAGTTTCCTCTTGTACACCCATTTGCACCCAATAGGAACGATTCCTTCGGGAGGGTTAACGAGAGTCCAAACTTGGTTAGCATGCATTGAGTCAAACTCAGACTGCATTTATTCAAGCCACAAATTAGAATCAGCATCGGAAATTGCCTCCTTGAAAGTTCTTGGATCAGATCCAACAACTTGATCACCTTGATCATCTTCAAGGAGAAAACCATATCTCTCTGGAGCTCTAGGAATCCTTTCGGATCTCCTAGGTGCGACCATATCTGGTACTGGCTCAGTAGGTGCGGGAGATTCACCTGGTACTTCAATTGGTTCTCGAACCTCTTCGAGTTCTACTAATTTTCCCTTTCTATCAAGTAGAAATTCCCTTTCCATAAAGGTGGCATTCCTAGAGACGAACACTTTTGTCTCGCTGGGATAGTAGAAATAGTATCCAATGGAATTCTTTGGATACCCAATGAAGTAACATAAGATGGATCTAGTATCCAGCTTATCTCCCACTGTCTGCTTCACGTAAGCAGGACATCCCCAAATCCTCATAAATGAGTACTTGGGTGGTTTGCCCATCCATATCTCATACGAAGTTTTATCCACTGCCTTGGTGTGGACATTGTTCAACAACATGACCGCTGTTTCGAGCGCATAGCCCCAAAACAAGGTCGGAAGCTCAGTGAAACTCATCATAGATCGAACCATGTCCAACAAGGTCCGATTACGACGCTCCGCTACACCATTGAGCTGTGGTGTGGCCGGAGGGGTCCACTGTGAGAGAATCCCATTCTCTTTCAGATAATCTTGAAACTCAGTACTCAAGTATTCACCACCTCGTTCAGATCGAAGTGCTTTAATACTTTTGCCTAACTGATTTTCTACTTCAGCCTTGAATTCCTTGAACCTTTCAAAGGATTCAGACTTGTACTTCATCAAGTACAAGTACCCGTACCTAGAGTAATCATCGGTAAAGGTGATGAAGTATGTGTGACCGTATTTAGTACCGATACTAAATGGGCCACACACATCAGTATGGATCAAATCCAATAGGCCTTGGGCACATTCACCCTTGCCCTTGAAGGGTTGCTTGGTCATCTTTCCTTTCAGACAGGATTCACAAGTCGGTAGGGAGTTTATGTCTGATAGATCAAACAAGTCACTCCTAACTAACGTGTTCATCCTACTTAGGGAAATGTGACCTAGCCTAGCGTGCCAAAGTTGTGCTGGGTTTAAGTTATCGTGTTTCCGTTTAATCGTTGTTGTGTGTGTTTCGACATCGCGAGTTGGAACGTCTTTTAATTTTAAGGTGTATAGATCGTTTTCGCGTTCCCCAATTCCAATTAAACATTCATTCTTGTAAATATTGCAAATCGAATTAGCAAACATACAAGAATATCCATCTCTATCAAGCATAGGAATAGAAATTATGTTTTAATTATTCAGGTAACAATAAAACGTCTCGTAACAACAACTTAAAATTTGAAGACAGAAATAAACTAATATCTCCTATAGCTACTGCAGCAAATCTTGCTCCATTGCCAAGCCTCAAGTGGGTCTCACCCTCTCTAAGACGTCGACTTCTTGTCATCACCTGCAAATCATTGCAGATATGAGATCCACATCCGGTATCAAGTACCCAAGAAAGGTGTATAGATCGTTTTCGCGTTCCCCAATTCCAATTAAACATTCATTCTTGTAAATATTGCAAATCGAATTAGCAAACATACAAGAATATCCATCTCTATCAAGCATAGGAATAGAAATTATGTTTTTAATTATTCAGGAACAATAAAACGTCTCGTAACAACAACTTAAAATTTGAAGACAGAAATAAACTAATATCTCCTATAGCTACTGCAGCAAATCTTGCTCCATTGCCAAGCCTCAAGTGGGTCTCACCCTCTCTAAGACGTCGACTTCTTGTCATCACCTGCAAATCATTGCAGATATGAGATCCACATCCGGTATCAAGTACCCAAGAAGTTGAATTTAGAGACATATTTATTTCAATATAGAACATACCTTTTGCAGTTCGCAACTGCTCGAGGTACTCCTTGCAGTTCCTCCTCCAATGCCCAGCCTTGTGGCAGTGGTGGCAAAATTCCTCGCTCTTGTTGGCTTAGAAGCCCTTGCCTTCGGCTTCTTGGCAGACTTTTCCTCTTTCGCAGGAGCAGAACGCTTCTTGCTCTTGCGTCTAGGTCCTTTCTTCGCAGAGGAAGAAGAACCCAGAAGGAGGACGGGTATGTACTTCTTTATAGTCCCCTCAAATACTACAAGCATGTTCACCACCTCTTCAAGAGTGGCTTCCAGCTTGTTCATGTTGAAGTTGACCACAAAGGGGTCAAATGCAGCGGGCAGTGAAAGGAGAAGTAAATCCACAGACAGCTCATGTGGAAGTGCGATATCAAGGCCCGACAGCTTTTCAATGAGCCCAATCATGTGAAACCCATGCTCGCGGACCGAAGTCCCATCGCGCATGCGACTCGTCATCAGCTCCTTGACAGCCGTAAACCTCTCATGTCGAGAGTTCTCCCCGTACAGCTCTTTGAGATGATGAAGTATGTCAGCAGCATACTTCGTCTTCTCAAAACGCCGTTGCATTTCATTGGACATCGATGCCATCACATAGCATCGAGTCTTAACCTCATCGTCACGCCATTGGTTAAGCGTAATCAGCTCCTCAGGGCTGATATTGGCAGGGGTTTCCTCCGGAGGAGACTTCTCTATCGTATAGAGAAGCTTCTCCGAAGCCAGCACAAGATTAAGGTTGCGGAGCCAGTCTTGGTAGTTAAGACCAGTGAACCTGTTGCTATCCAGTATAGCAGCAAGCGGGTTTTTCATCGAAACCATTTTTATAGCAGTTATACTGAAAAGAAAACAGACATGCATTACTGACTATATAAAAATAAACGCTAAGACATAAAACATGGTCATTTAGTTTTATGAATTACCCTCCCACTATTTTAACGATTTCACCACCCTCTAATGAAATCGAGAAAACAGGTTTCTTTAGTGGGTACACGAAGCCCAATCAGGCGATCATGGACCCGAATAATATCAGTCATCCATGACCCCTGAAAGGTAGTTTCCGATTGCAGCCGGTGCAACCTCCATGTATTCACCTCACGTCCAGTAAGGGCCCAATAATATGACGCCGTTTACTATCACGTGTCAAGATTGACCCATCAATGTTGAGTCATGAAGGACGGTCCCCTTAACGTCCCCAATAATATGATCCAACGTTAAAGGGAGTTCCAACCGACTCACAACAATTGTCAATGACGTGGACAGCTTTCCGGCATACATGACCCCCTCAATAATATGAGCCGGGCCATGTATACGGGTAGCATCGACGTACACCCATTGTTGATGGAAGGTAGGGTTAATTTAAACAATTTTAAATACCCTTTAGTTTATCGAATAAACATTTATCTTGATATAAGTTTTAAATCAAATTTAAAACGAGGGATTTTATTTTTGAAAAATTTGGTCTCATGCATATTTAAATCTAATTTAAAACATGCAAACATGTGGATTCATTTACATTATATATCAACATATATAAAGTAATATTGGGATGATCGATCGCGAGAGCTATGCGGTCCGTGGTTGCCAGCCACGGACCTGGGTTCAATCCTAGGGGTAATGCAATATGCAATGAAATCCTATTACAATGCTTTCCGGTTTTACAGATCTTTGGTCTTCAATATCTTGATCGTCATCTCCACCGTCTTCGGATGTCCTCCCACTAAATCTAGTAATTTACATTTAAATCTACTATGACAAATAAGGGATACATTTATCAAGGAGTGGGAACGGGCCACAAACAGGCCCACCTTAAATGATAATCAAATATATTAAAAACCGAAATCAAATAAAACCTATTGCATACACCTAACACATTGGGCACGGCTCTCGATCACCCCAATCATGCAATTAATCTAATTAACATGCATAATTAAATAATCTAATTATTTATCGTAAAATCATATTTTAATTACGAAATCGTATTTTATAATAAAATCGCATTTTGCCGATAAAACAAATTTTAATCAACAAAATCATATTTTATTACAAAATCACATTTCATAATTAAAATCACATTTTACTAATTTTAATTGTATCAATATTGGGTTTAAAACAATTTTTGGGCCCAAAAACTTAAAATTTCAAAATCGATCAAAATCTGGCCCGACATCGCATACCGGCCGAAAACTTCACGGGCTGCCCGGGACAGGCCCGAACTAAACCCTAGAAGAATTCAGACCACCAACGAAAAATCGCGGCGGCAGCGCGCGCAACCAGCGCCCATCGAGCTTCGCTTCGTCCGGCCATGGCGCGCACCATCGAGTGCAACGACCGGCCACCACAGCGCAAACGCGACGCACGACAGGCGCGACATCGCGCGCTGTGGCTTCGACCATCGCGCAACGGCGGCCAGGCGACGTGCGCGGCCCCTTGCGAGACGCAGCGTCCACCGCGCGCAAAACGCGGCGCAGCATCGTGCGACGGGCACGGCGGTGATGCGCGACCAGCGGCCGCTCTCCTCGCCAAGCGTCGACCAGCGTGCGTGCGTCTCATGCGCGCAAGTCGTCGAGCGGTGGTCGCCTCCCATGCGCGACCATCGCGCACGTCGCGTGCGTTCATGCGCGCGATATGGAGGAGCGCCGCAGCGCGCGGAGGCGGCCCCGTGGTCGATTCTCGATTTTCGTTTCCGATCTAAAATTTGAGACGTTAGATACAATTCAGGCAATACATATTGATCAGATCCGGAAAAACACTGGCTCTGATACCACTGTTGGGGATCCGGATCCACCCCCCGGCTAGGCAGCGGAAGAACAAAGAATGAAAACCGGGAGACGATCAATACGAAAAATTCATAAACAAACTACGACATTCATAGGATGTTTAAGCGGATTACCTTGCTGGCACTTGTGCTTGGCTCCAACCGGTATTACAAGAATACGGCTCTTCTCGGTAGATTGCGTTAGATTATCGCCAATCCGGTCCACGACCAGATCCGAGACTCCTTCGTCAGGCTGCACTAGAAGCACTGACGAGATCAGTACGAACGGATTCTCCTCGTCGAACTGGCCGGAAACAGATTTCCGACGACGATCGACGGCGGCGGCGGCGGCGTGTTTGAGAGAGGGAGGCGGCGTTGGTGCTTAGGGTTAGGGTTGTATCAAGTGTGTGCATAAAGTCTCTTAATCACAATTAAATAGAGTGTTGGACTTGGACCGGCCCAACGGGCCCGGGTCCAACAATGAACATTCAGTTCATCTCCACCACCGAGACTTCATCGTAACTCCGATCGCCGATCAGATCGGACCGATCGACTCAGTTTCCAAAACTGAACAATATGATCTGAAAAACCATTTTTCAGAACCCCAGTGCAAAATGACCGTTTTGCCCCTCAACAGCGGAAAACCCCGGTTTGACCCCTGTTGACTTTTAGGAAGACTTCCCGAAATCCTCTTCTCTTGCTCAACACATTGAGCTGAGTATCCGTGCGGGAATCTCGAATCTAGTACTTGTGTGACCCTCAATGGTTCAGGGATACAGCTAGCCGTGGGCCCACAACCATTGTGGCTCCGGAATCACAATTCCGGACTTGCCCAACGGATCATGGTAAAGCGTCTAGCAACATCGTCCCATGATCCCCTAGGTATCACTGATAGTGCCTGCAAGAATCAGTTGGTCGTGGTTAGCGTACGGTACGGTCCTTTCAATCCATATATCCCGATCAGATCAACGACCATTGGTAAATCGAGAGTCGCTATAGATCCGATAGCTATGCGTACATCTTGGAGATTGAATAGTGACATCGCGAGTGTAACTAGGTAAACACATTTACCTAAAACACTTCTAGTACTCTGGCCAGAGATTTATACACTATTATCCCCTCAAATAGCATAGGATATCCACGCATGTCTGCGAGTGGTGAATCCTCGACAACGATGCATCGACTCCTACATGCATCAGGGTTTCACCCAATCCCGACGCCTTATGACCCCAAGTGAGTCGGCAAACGGGTCAAAGTGAGATGCCTATCATGTAGAGTCTCAATGACGTTTCGATTCGTGAGGACTAATCAGTACAACCAAGACCTCGGAATTATCCACTCGACAAATGGTAACCACTTGGAAAGTCCGAACGAGGGTAGTTCGATAGATCACCAGGTCACTATCTATCTGCATGCTCAGAACATCACAATGTTCCCTACCAATGAAACATGGTACTTCGTATCGCAGATACTAGTCTCGAACTCGGGCGACCTTATCCTCATTTTGATGGCCCAATCGACTTGGAACATGTTCAGAATACACAGCGACGATTAGATGTGTTTCATGATAGCCGTCATACCCACTATCACATCTAACATACGCTTCAGTGCATTCTAGGTCTTTACTCAACGCAATTGTAAATCATTACACATATAATGAAAGTAAAGAATGCCATATAAGAAAATGCGAATATCATATATAAAGACTGTTTGTACAAGAGTCTATAAAACCACACGCCACAGGTTGGCTAGTTGGGCATCTACTCTAACAAGATCCTATCGAAATCTGAGACCAACTCTACTCACCGCTGAGTCTCTCCCGCAACGATACTTACCGCTGAGTCTCGCCCGCTAAACCAAAACGCTGTCGTTCCAAATAATCCAAACGACATAGTTTAGCTACTCGCCACAGAAAACACGTTAGTAGGCCTGCGATATCAGATTCCTTCGCCAAAATTGAACGCGATCACCCAGCGCTGACCAACGCTCACATGTGATCAGATCTCGCGGAAATTCTCCAACTCACAAGAACTGATTCAAGGACTTAAACGGACCCGATTACGCTCACGAATCATACCAACTCAAAGCTGGTCACCCAGATTTGTTCACGCACAAATCTGGTCTATGCTAAACTCGATTAATTAACTCAATTAATCTTTCTAAACTTTCGGGTCTCACATTCTCCCCCACTAAAACAGGAGGATTTCCTCCTTGAAATCAAACTACTCCGGATCTGAACAGAACTCAACAAAACCAAGAGTTCAAGATAACTGGGAAAAACAACCAGAAACAACTAGCTACTGGAATCTGATACAACACTTATTCAAACAGATGCGGTAACTCAAGCTGCATCTTCTCTTCCGGTTCCCACGTAGCTTCTTCTCTACCATGTTTTCTCCACTGGACCATCACCAATGGAATGGTCTTATTCCTCAGCTGTTTCTCTTTTCTATCCAAGATCTGCAAGGGATACTCAACATAACTCAAAGTCCGATCTAGCTCTACCTCGTCAGTTCTCAATACATGCGAAGGATCTGGCTCATACTTCCTCAACATCGACACATGAAAAACATCATGTAAGGAAGACAGATCTGACGGCAACAACATTCGATAAGCCAATGGACCAATTCTCTCAACAATCTCATATGGTCCAACATAACGAGGATCTAACTTTCCCTTGAGACCAAATCTCAAAACACTGCGAAAAGGAGAAACTTTTAGAAAAACCAGATCACCAACTTGAAACTATAAATGTCTACGCCTCTTATTCGCATAACTGGCTTGGCGATCTTGTGCAGCTTTCATTTGCTGGCGAATCAGATCTACTTGATCTCTCATCTGCTGCACGAATTCTGGAGAAGATAGCTGCTTCTCCCCCACTTGTTCCCAACACACAGGCGATCTACACTTCCTGCCATACAAAGCCTCAAAAGGTGCCATACCAATTGTGACCTGGTAACTGTTATTGTAGGAAAACTCAACCAAAGACAACGAATCTTGCCAGCTACAACTAAAATCCATCACAACAACTCTAAACATATTCTCTAAAATCTGGATAGTTCTCTCAGATTGGCCATCTGTCTGTGGATGATACGCTGTGCTCATAGCCAATCTGGTACCCGAAGCTGTTTGCAAACTCTTCCAAAACCTGGAAGTGAACCTCGGATCATGATCTGAAACGATAGAAACTGGCACACCATGCAATCTCACCACAAAATCTATGTACAACTTTGCCATTTTCTTCAAAGAATATGTCATTCTATAGGGAATGAAGTGAGCAGACTTTGACAATCTGTCAATAACAACCCACACAGCATCACACCCTCTGCTGGAACGAGGCAAATGTGTGACAAAATACATAGTTATGTGCTCCCAATTCCATTGGGGAATCTCCAAACTCTGCAATAGACCACCAGGTCTCATCCTCTCGGCCTTAACTTGCTGACAATTCAGAAAACGGGCTAAAAAATCAGCAACATCACTCTTCAAACCTGAACACCAGTAATGCTGCTTCAAGGCATGATACATCTTCCTTGTACCAGGATGAACACTGTGTCTACTACAGTGCGCTTCTCTTAAGATATCATCCTTCAAATCTACCAGATTTGGCACAACCAATCTACCATGAAATCTCAAACAACCATCAGACGAGACAGAATAATCCTCTACCTGTCCAGCTCTTACCTTCCACTTCAACTCATGGATAGATGGATCTGTTCTCTGAGCTTCTCTTATGCTCGTAATAATCTGTGGCTCAACTTGAAAAGAAGACACCACAACATAATCCTCACCTGGGTAAAATCGCCAACCAGTAGTGCTTAAATGCTCATGGACCTTCTAAATCTGCATCGAAGCCAGCATCGCCACTTGAGCCTTTCTGCTCAATGCATCAGCAACTACATTCACTTTCCCAGGCTGATATTGGATCTCACAATCAAAATCCTTAAGCAGCTCCATCCACCTATGTTGTCTCATGTTCAAATCTGACTGAGAAAATAGATACTTAAGGCTCTTGTGGTCTGAGTACACCACAAACTGCTCGCCATACAGATAGAGGCGCCAAATCTTCAAGGCAAAGACCACTGCTGCCAATTCCAAATCATGAACTGGGTAACGAGTCTCATGCGGTTTCAACTGACGAGAAGCATACGCAATGACTCGACCATTCTGCATCAACACACAACCCAATCCATTCAACGAAGCATCCGAACAAACGACAAAACCACCTGAATCAGACGGTAAAGCTAACACAGGCGCAGAAGTTAACTTCTCTTTGAGAAACAGAAAGCTGTTCTCACACTTCTCAGTCCAAACAAACCTCTTGTCTTGCTGAGTCAACTGCGTCATAGGCTTACCTATTTTAGAGAATCCCTCTATAAAGCGACGGTAATAGCCAGCCAAACCAAAAAACTACGAATCTCAGCAACATTCTTGGGATGCTAACACTTAATAACTGCCTCAAGTTTACTGGGATCCACAGAGATAACTGCAGTTGAAATAACATGACCCAGAAACACAACTCGGTCTAACCAAAACTTGCACTTGGAAAACTTAGCATACAGCTGCGAGTCTCGAAGTGTCTGGAGAATCAATTTCAGATGCTCCTTGTGCTGCATTGGAGTCTTAGAGTACACCAAGATATCATCGATAAACACAATCACAAACTGATCGATGAATTCTCTAAAGATTCGATTCATCAAGTCCATGAAAAATGCGGGGGCATTCGTCAAACCAAAAGGCATAACTAAAAACTCATAGTGCCCGTACCTCGTACGAAAAGTAGTTTTCGCAACATCTTGCTCTCGAATGCGCAACTGATGGTACCCCAAATGCAGATCAATCTTAGAAAACACAGCAGAACCCTGAATCTGATCAAACAGGTCATCGATCCTCGGAAAAGGGTACTTATTCTTCACTGTCGCCTTATTCAATTTCCTAAAGTCGATGCACATCCTCATCGACCCATCCTTCTTCTTTACAAACAATATAGACGCCCCCCAGGGTGACATACTAGGTCTAATGAAACCCTTCTCCAGCAAGTCGCTAAGCTGAACCTTAAGCTCTCTCAACACAGCAGGCGCTAAACGATACGGAGCTCGAGATATCGGAGCTGTACCAGGTACCAACTCAATGCTGAAGTCTATCTCCTTACTCGGATGAAAATCAGGAATCTCCTCCGGAAACACATCACGAAAATTGCGCACAACGGGAACATCACTATGCTCTACGCGCGAAGAATAAGACGCATCTAAAGCATAGATCATAAATCCAGCATTCTCCAATGACAATAAACTAAACATCTCCATCGCAAAGACTAAAGGAATCTTCGATCGGGAATCAAAACCATAGAAATTCCATTTCTCATCAGACTGAGGCCTAAAACGCACAACTCCATGGAAACAATCCACGGTGGCCCTATAACCAGACAACACATCCATTCCCACTATGCAATCGAAATCCCACATCACAAGCCTAATCAGATTTGCTAACAACACATCCTCACCAAACCTAAGAATGTCATTCAACAAAATCTCTCGGGAGTACAGGCTCGCGTCGAGAGGGAGTGCAACAAACACAACATAACTCAAAGAATTGTATGAAAACCATGCTCAACCACAAATGCATCAGCAATAAACTAATGCGATGCTCCTGTATCAAACAACATAGGCACAGGAAAATCTAAGACAAAGCAAGTACCTGCGATAACTCCTGTTGGCGTGCCCTACGCTTGCTCCCTCGTCATGGCATTCACCTGGGCAAACTGGGGTCCTGAAAACTGGGGCTGGGAAGACTGTCCAAACCGCAAAGGACCAGGATGCTGAAATGGCCTGTACTGGGGCTCTCCCAACCTCTGCTGTGGATCAAGAAAAGAACGACCCCTAGACGATCCACCTCGACCCTACGGTGGGGCGGCGGTATGCTGAGATCCAGACAAAGGACACACTCTCGCAAAGTGTCCATACTGTCCACAGACGTTACACGAACCTTGCACACCTACACACTGCGCTGTAAGATTCCTTCCTCCACACTGGCCACAAACTCAACCTTAGAACTACTGCCACTACTAGAACTACCCGAGCCAGAAGAACTAGAACCAGACATCTTCTTAAACTGACGACCACGAGGTCTAAACCTATGGTGTCTAGAATGTTGGGCTACTTGCTGCTGGGGTGGCTGGGATGACTACACGGACTGGGAAGGTTGCACCCCCGAAACCATGGGACGGTTACCTTGCACCACTTGCGGCCTAACACGAGACCTACGATTCTGCAGTCCCTCCTCAATATCCGTAGCCTTGTCCATCGCATCCGCATAACTCGTCATTGAACCCGCCAACACCAAAGAATACAACCCTCATTCAGTCATTCCAAGAACTTGTTCCTTTTCGCCCTCTCTCGGCCAGAAACATGCGTAACATACGCAAGAAGAGAAGAAAATCCGAGCATACTCTCCCACTGACATAGATCCCTGCACCAGGTTATCAAACTCACGCTCCTTGGAGTTAACATAGGACTCAAGGACATACTCCTGTCGAAAAGAAGTACAGAAACTGTTCCACGAAATCCCTACACCCGTCTCCTCTAGCGCACGAGAAGCACCTCTCCTCAACTGAAACGTAGCCAAACTCAGCCTATGTTCATCATCATACCTGACACGGTCAAACAACCCGATAATGTGCTGCAACTAGGACTCTACATCGGAACTAGACTCATCACCAGTTCCATGTCGTCCACACGGGCTGCCAGCTCATCTACCTCAATCTCAACCTGTCTATCACAACCACGACGAGGAACACTACATTGCACTTCCTCGTTCTGACCCTCGGACTCTTCCTGAAACTACCCTCTACCTCTACCCCTACGTCTAGGCGGAATCTACGAAGGCACTAAGAGGGTAAGGTCACACAACAATAAATATCACATAGAAAATAAGCCACATAGTCAAGCACATGCAACAAGCAACACTGTGCCTAGACTCAAGTGTGATCAAGAAATTGAGCTTATCCTAGCTTATGCTCTGATACCAAAAATGTCAGGCCTCGTGCTCAATCAGAGTTAAACCACGCAATAAACAATAGCGGAAGCAATAAAATAGTGGCTAAAATTTTCGCTTTTGGCCTGACTGAAAGATAACATAATCGAAAATATTTCAATACTCAAAATACAGGTTTTACAACGCTTAAAACCCAACTACATCTCATACAACATACAAACATAGAGTGACTCCCAAATAAACAGAGCGATGAGTCTCTCGCTCAACATAGATACAATACAATATAACAAAAATATCATATGCATCTACTATATATAACTGGGACACTCTATCCATCTCCCGGGGCACTACCAGCTGGATCAACTCCACGACCAGCAGTGAAACCATGGTAACATGAAAACACACACAGGCAAACAAACACCAGCCCCAGAGGGACATGGGGTCAAACCCCAGTACGGAGAGCAACTGAAAAACAGCATAAGACAGCAACAGATAATATGCAATGCTATGCATGGGATGAGGCTACAACCGAAGGCAGGGAGCCAAAGGAATCTCAAGAACAAATCAATGACATCAACAGATCACTGAGCAATGGTGGCCATGGGGTGTGTGAGTATATGGGAGCTACCCACTCGTCTCAGCACACGGTACCAGATGCAAAACATAGCTCAACCTATTGTTGCCCAACTCATGAGGTGTGGGAGCTACCCACTCCGCTCATAATGGCTAACAGATCCCAGCAGGGAGATATGGGTGACGGGAGTTACCCGCTCGGCCTCCAAAACAGGCATCCTGGTACACACAGATCAAATACAACAAGGCACGACTAACAAGATCTGAGCTCAACATGATACATGAGTGAATGCAGATGCAACAGATAACAACAAGCAACACAAAGCATACACTGCACCATGGAACAACCAACAATTACACATATCCATGCCAAATACAACACTGTAAAACAATCTCACATCCGTACCTCAGCTCTGAGCTATAATTACAACAACAAAGTCCGAGCAACACAGATCCGAAAACCTGCTAAACAACAATGCACAAATTCTCAGGGATTGTAGCACAAAACCTGCGAATTGGGAGCTACGAGCTCAACCAAATCTGTCCTACCCTTCTAAAACAACAGAAGGCTCTAAACGAAGCACAAGGTAGGATCTTAACGCTTACCCAACAAGCTACCTGAACGGTAGAAGTAATCCGGCGCTTATGCTAACATACTACACAAGGGAGATGTCTCTCAATCTCCCCAAGCTTCACGCAAGCTTCCAAAAGCTGTACTAAACGAAGCGTCTCAGTAAGAGGAGTCCAGCGCTACCACTCTTACTTCAATCGGAGCTGTCTACCGTCGGCAATCGGAGAAGATAAGGTTTGGTGAACAGTAGCTAGGGTATCACGACAGGATTCTCTATCGGGAAATATTCTAAGTGTCGAGGCTGTAATAATAAAGAACGAGAGCTAAGTCCTCTATTTAAAAGGTCAACACTGCTCAAATCTAATGAACAGTACCTATCGACAACTTAAGTCTCAAAGCTGAATTTCCCACTCGGATCTGAATCTCACATTAGATCTGGATCTATGCCAAAACAGATCCCGAATTAACCAAACGACGTCTCACAGAGTCCACACTCGCATCTGGACACGTCACCCGCTACTCAATCTAAAATGCTAACCAGCAACGCATCGCAACACTCAGATCCTATCGAAATCTGAGAACAACGCTACTCACCGCTGAGTCTCACCGTTAAACCAAAATGTTGTCGTTCCAACTAATCCAAACGACATAGTTTAGATACTCGCCATAAAAAACACGCTAGCATGCCTGCGATATCAGATTCCTTCGCCAAAACTGAACGCGATCACCCATCGCTGACCAACGCTCACCTCTAATCAGATCTCATGAAAATTATCCAACTCACCAGAACTGATTCAAGGACTTAAACGGACCCGATTACGCTCACTAAGCCTACAACTCAAAGCTGGTCACCCAGATTTTTTCACGCTCAAATCTGGTCTATGCTAAACCCGATTAATTAACTCAATTAATCTTTATAAAGTTTCGGGTCTTTCATTGTAGCTCAGCACGTGCGACGGGTTGGGAATATGCTTCCTCAAGGCTGATACATGAAATATGATATGCACTGAAGACAGATGCGGGGGCAATGCTAAACGATAAGCCAACGTTCCTACTTTGTCCAAAATCTCATAAGGACCAATATATCTTGGACTCAACCTTCCTTTCTTCCCAAAATGCATTGCTCCTTTCATAGGAGCTAACCTCAAAAACACATGGTCACCAACTTCAAAACTCAGCTCTCGACGTCTATTATCAGCCTAACTCTTCTGTTTGCTCTGAGCTGCTCTCATCCATTCCTTTATCTTTCTAACAGCTCCATCTGTTTGCTCTACCACATCTGGTCCGAAACCAGCTCGTTCACCTACCTCATCCCAGTGAAGAGGTGTTCTACATTTGCGACCATAGAGAGCTTCATATGGGTCCATCTCAATCGAAGCCTGGAAACTGTTATTATACGTGAATTCTACCAACGGTAGCTTTAAATCCCAGCTCTCTGAAAAATCTACAATACAAGCCCTGAGTAGATCTTCTAAAATCAGAATCACCCTTTCTGATTGATCATCGGTCTGGGGGTGAAAAGCTGTGCTAAAGGTCAACTTAGTACCCAAAGCTCTGTGTAAACTCTTCCAAAAATCTGATGTAAACCTTGGATATCGATCGGATACAATCGAAACTGGAATACCATGTAACCTGACTATTTCTTTCATACAATTCGGCATACTTGCTCACATCATAAGTTGTCTTAACTGGTAAGAATTGAGCTGACTTAGTGAGTCTGTCTACTATAACCCAAATAGAATTGTATCCTAGAATAGTTCTGGGTAAAACGGTCACGAAATCCATAGCAATACTCTCCCTTCCATTCTGGAATAGGCAGGGGTCAGCTTTCCTGCTGGTTTTTGGTGCTCAGCTTTCACCAATTGGCATGTCAAACATTCTGAGACAAATCTGGAAATATCACTTTTCATTCATGGCCACCAATATAACTTCTGGAGATCCTTATACATCTTGGTGCTCCCGGGATGCATAGAGTATGGGGCTGTATGGGCTTCAGCCATCAGATCTGATCTCAGGGTGTCTACTTGGGGCACCCACATCCGGCCCTGAAATCTCACAACCCCTCCTACTGAGGTATAGAGATTGATATCTCTCTCTCTATCTTGTTTAACCCAATTCTGAAGCTGCTCATCTTTCAACTGTCCTTCTCGAATCTGGTCCAATAGATTTGATCGAATCGTGAGATCTGCCAAGATCACAGTACTACCATTGGGCACCAACTCTAATCCGAACTTCTCAATATCATAAGTCAATGATCTCTTGATGGTGATCTGGGCCAATCCAATAGACTTCCTGCTTAGAGCGTCAGCCACTACATTGGCCTTTCCTGGATGGTAGCTGATGGTACAATCATAATCCTTTACCAGCTCTAGCCATCTCCTCTGCCTCATATTGAGTTCCTTTTGGGTGAAAAAGTACTTGAGACTCTTATGATCGGTGAATATCTCACACTTCTCTCCATAAAGGTAACGTCTCCAGATTTTTAAGGTAAAAACTACAGCTGCTAGTTCTAAGTCATGTGTGGGATAGTTCTTCTCATGATTCTTCAGTTGTCTAGAAGCATAAGAGATTACTCTACGGTCCTGCATCAGTACAGCACCTAAGTCCAACTTGGACGCATCTTTATAGATAACAAACCTTCCTTGATCAGATGGCATGGTTAGCACGGGGGCTTCTATAAAAGCTTGCTTCAACTTATCAAAGCTGAGTTGACAATCTGGGGTCCAATCATATTTAACCTGCTTTCTTGTTAGCTAGGTTAAGGGAACAGTTATCTTCGAAAATCCCTTAATAAAACTCCTATAGTATCCCACTAAACCCAAGAAACTCCTTACTTCTGAAACAGTTTGGGAACTGGCCAATCGCGAACAGCTTCTATTTTTGCTGGGTCCACCTCTAATCCTTCCTTAGATATAATATGTCCTAAGAATGCAACTTTCTCCATCCAAAAGTCACATTTACTGAACTTGGCAAATAGTTTCTTGCTATTCAAAACTTGTAGCACCGTCATAAGGTGGTTGGCGTGCTCAGATCTGGTCTTGGAATACACTAAGATATCATCTATGAATACAACCACAAACTGATCCAAAAACGGTTGGAAAACTCTATTCATCAAATCCATAAAATCTGAGGGTGCATTGGTAAGTCCGAAGGGCATTACTAAGAACTCATAATGGCCATAGTGTGTTCTAAAGGCCGTCTTATGGATATCAGCTGGCTTAATCTTCAATTGGTGGTAACCAGATCTCAAGTCGATCTTAGAAAAGACTGATGATCCCTTCAACTGGTCAAACAAATCCTCAATCCTAGGAATGGGATATTTATTCTTAATAGTCAGCTTATTCAGCTCTCGATAATCTATACACAACCTCAAACTCTCATCTTTCTTCTTCACAAACAACACAGGGGCTCCCCATGGTGACGTGCTAGGTCTAATGAAGCCTTTATCCAACAGATCCTGGATCTGTTCCTTCAATTCACTCATCTAGGATTGAGCAAGGCGATAGGGTGGTCTGGATACAGGAGCTGCTCCTGGCACTAGATCGATTGCGAATTCCAGCTCTCGGTCTGGTGGTAGTCCATGTATATCTTCTGGGAAAACTTCGGGAAACTCATTCACTACCTCCACATCTGAAAGTTGAGGTTTACTAATCGTAACTAAGGACGACATGCTTGCCAAAAATCCTACTCCACCTTTTCTTAAACAACTTTGAGCTTTAAGAGCTGAAATAATGCGAGGAATCCTTCGAATCTGGTTGGCTTCAAACATAAACGGTTCTCCTTTGGGTGGGTTAACCACTACTGTCCTGAACTTAAATCGATTACTACCCCATACTTGGTTAACCAGTCCATGCCCAAAATCATGTCGAACTCAGGCATCAGTAGCACAATCAAATCAGCAGAAATCAAACACCCATGAAGCCTAAGTTCTAAATCGCGAAACAGATCATGGGACACCAATTCCTCTCCTGAGGGTATAATCACACAAAAGCCTATGGTTACTTGGTCTGATCTGATGGGTAACTTCTTAGCAAACTTGGATGCTATAAACGAATGGGTAGCACCTGAATCTATCATTTCCATGGAGGGCATACTAGCAATCAAGATCTTACCCGTAACCACTGTAGACTCGGGGTTGGCTTGCTCAGTTGTCATGATAAAAGCTCTACTGATCACCAGCTGCTTTGACGTTGGGCAATTATTAATAACATGCCCTGGCATACCACATCTGTAGCAGACATTCTGACCAAGTCTGCATGGACCAGGGTGATTCTTCTGGCACTTGGACACACTGGCCTGTTGTTGGTAGCAGGAACTGCACTAATGGGTTGAATGGGTAAAGGTTTCTGTTCTTGTGGTCTCTGCTGATTCTTGTTCTATTTCTTGAATGGCCTCTGGTCCTTCTGCTGGAAGGCATGTCTCTTATGTTGCCTCTCCTCCTCCACATCCTTCCAGTCTCTCTCAACTCGCAGGGCGCTATCCACTGCTTCCTTGTAAGTCCTTGGCGCAGATAGCCTAACATTCAGCTTGAATGTAGGCTTCAATCCCTCTACAAAATGACTAAACTTCTCCTCGGGATCATTTCCAATAAGAGGCACAAAATAGCATCATCTCTCAAACATCCGAACATACTCCTGCAATGTCATGGCTCCTTGCTTCAAAGTTAGAAACTCTCTCTTCAATTCAGACCTCTTTTCTGTCGTGAAGTACTGTTTGAAGAACACTTGCTTTAAATCTCCCCACGAAAGGCTTGCCAAATCCACTGATAATTTGGCTCCTTCCCACCATATCATCGCATCATCCCTTAAAATTTAGATAGCGCAACTAGGCCTATCCAAATCTGTCATCTGGAGGTATTCAAATATAACCTCCATCGACTTGATCCAGCTCTCAGCAGCAAGCGGATCTGTTGTACCACTAAACTCCTTCGGTTTCTGTCTTCTAAACTTATCTTGAGGATCATCGTGGCTTGATCCTCTACTGTTACAAGATTGGCCATTGCCTCTGCCTGTTTTTTCTACCAACATTCTTAGAAGTTGGGTAATGCTAGCGTTACTGTTTGGGCTGGGTTCTTCTATGGGGGTGCTTCTTCTACCTCTGCCAGACATCTCAATCTATAGCCCGTAATCCACCACAAATGAACATCCGAACATGCTAAATTTAAAAGACAAATGCTCTGTAACATAAAATAAAACTCATAGCTCTGGAGAAACGATCGACGAAATCTGCCCCAACCGGAAGTGTGTGTGTTTATCTCAGGAACCATGCTCTGATACCAAGTTGTGACGCCCAAGCCCATGGGGTCAATAGATTTGGGTTGAATTGAAATAAAGAAGGAATTAAAAGGGCTGAATGCGGAAAAATTGTAAGCTGTATTACCTTACAAAATCGGTACACGACAATTGGCGCCAAATAGTAAATAGCGAACGCTGATTCGAATAATATATTTGATTACTTTGCAAGATTGAGATATTACAACTACTGGAACTCTATATGAATTTACTATTGTTGTAATGGATCTTAATACATATTTGACAAAAGATCAAAAACAACAACAATGACTATGTCACGGAAACGTCGGCCTTCGATAAACACAACACCACAGCTGGTTCAGCTCCCGCCTCCCATCTACCCCAGATCTGTCTCACATGCACCATAAAAGCTAATGAGCCTAGGGTCTTAGCAAGTAAAACTGAGAGTACCAAAATCACTTAGTGCAGGCAGGCACATACATAGCTTAAAATAACATAGTTTAAAGGAAGTCAGTTAAACATAAATTCTTTTCGTAAAATCAGATTTGGGGAAGCAACCCAGATCTCATCTATATTTTCTTGTGACTTATGGCTTAGAATCTCTCCTTAGGTCCGCTGGCGCTTGATCAAGCTACATCTGAATTCAGTTAACTATATGGCGAAATATCACCCAATATGAAGGGGCAACTGAATCTTTCGACAGCTAGCTCACCCTTCCAATATGACCGTCTGTTATCTATACCATAAATCCTTTAAAACTGAACATTACTTCCTTTAAACAAGCATTTTATCGAAGTGGGATCGGCAATCGTCGGGGTTAACTTCTTATAAAATCTCATCTCTCATTAAAATTTCACTGAGCGACAAATTTGGCTACAGGAGGCATATCACTGGTATGAAAATAGATTTGGCTGACAAACCAGTGCTCGGGTACAAAACAGATCTCAGTTGTGGAAAATAGATTTTACTATCGAAACGTTATTGCTAACGAGAAACAGCTGTGACTATCGGAATAGTGGCACTTAGCGTTAAAACAGATGTGAGGATCAGATTTGACTATAGGAACAGTATCTCTAGCGTGAGGGCAGATGTGACTGTAGAAACAGTGTTTGGGCGCGAGACAGATTTGACATCGCTAGCGTTGAAATAGATGTGACTAACAGTGTAGTTAGTGTCAAAACAGATTTGAGATGTGAGAAACAGATTTGACTTTAGACTCATATCGCTAGCTTAGAAAACAGTTTTGGCGATGAAACTAGTGCTGCAGCATCACGAAAGACAACCAAAGATACCAGCTCCGCCTATCTAACCGGAACAAAATCCCGATTTGACCAGCATCACCGATTACTTGGAGTCAAGCTCATACGCCGCCCATTCACCAGAACGAAGAAGTTCTTACTCGTACAGAAACTCAAGTCTATCAAGCTCAGTGGTTTTGAAATCAACATCCATCGTACTAAATCTCATTTGAAGGGTTTAAAAAAAACAGAAACAACTCTATGAACCCGAAACATTCATTTTCATAAACCAAGCATAAGAATGAACATAACTAAAACTTGGATGTAAGCAGGAAAGCAATCATAAAACTGAGGAAAAACGATATAAAATCATAAAACTGAGGAAAAACGATATATGCTTTCATGGTGTAGCAAAGAATCAGCTTTTACTTACCTTAGACTGGAAACACGAAGAACAGCTGGTCCTGACAGAATATCTCCTCAAGCACAAGCGACTAACTCCTTAGAAAATTTGGAAGAATGAGGGAATTTCTTGACAATGAAAATGAGCTCAAACTTCTCGTGGACAATCATATAAGGGAACATGATTGGAAGTATATGAAAGCACTCATTAGGCATGGGACACCATACCAACTCTTTGTCCTTTTAAAAAGATTTGTTAAAAGCTCCCGTCCACTGTTTAAATTTGGAAATTTGCCAAAAGATTTTAAAAAGAACCAAACTGCTCATTCATTAGCATTTTTTATTTACAAAAATCTGAAATCTGCTCGAGATTGTGCTTGGGACGAAATCTGTCTGGAACCTTCTGCTCTGTGTCTCAAATCTGAAATAAATAAAATCAACTTAAGCTGAAATCTGAATTTTGAAACATAAAAATGGCCCTTAAAATAGAAAGGGTTCCTATATGTGGTCCTATGGATTTTGGGGCGCTACAGATCTGGTACCAGATCACGTGTGATCTGATCTGTTAAAAGTGAACTGCAGTAGCTCATGTTCTTAAAAGGTTTGTGCATCGAGAAGTAGATCAAGTAAGATATAAAACCATGTGGAAACAACCTGAACTACCCTCTGAAAATCGAAAGCTATTTAAACAGGTTTAAAGATATGAATGCGATGCGATGCAGAAAGCTGTAAGTAAATGTACGCTGCAATTTGTTTATGGAAGTTCGTAGATGAATCTTCTACACCTCCCCTTCTTCCACACGGAAGGATCCACTAGAATATTTGATCTGTACAGACCCGATCCAACAGCCCGCAAGCTACGAGAATGTTGGGGAACCGTGGCGGATCCGGATCACGCCTCCCGGCGAGGCAGCGGAAGAACAAAAATTGGGCCGGGAGACGATCAATACAATTCAAAACATGCAAGCTATGAACCATTCATAGGGTGTTTTAGTTAATTACCTTGCTGGCAACTCGTGCCTGGCTCCGACCAGTTTTGTGAGGAAACCGGCACTTCACGGTAGGCGACGGTAGATTACGTCAATCAGGTCCATGACTAGAAGCAAGACTCCTTCGTCATCCTGCACTAGAAGGCCTGACGAGATCAGCGCGGATGGATTCTCCTCGTCAAGTTGGCCGGAACAATTTCCGGCGAAGCAAGGCGGCGGCGGCGGCGCAAGGCGGCGCAAGGCGGCGACGGCGACGGCTTTTGAGGAGAGGAAGGGGGCGGCCACTTAGAGCTAGGGTTAGGGTTTTGAGTTATGATTAATGTTATTATCAAAGCCTCCTAAGTCTACATTAAGTAGACAAGCAATAGACTTGGACCGGCCCAACGGGCCCGGGTCCAACGGATGAACATTCGGTTCATCCCTATCACCGTGACTTCATCGTAACTCCGATCGCCGATCAGATCGGACCGATCGACTCAGTTTCCAAAACTGAATACTATGATCTGAAAAACCATTTTTCAGAACCCCAGTGCAAAATGACCGTTTTGCCCCTCAACGTCGGGAATCACGATTTGAACCCTGTTGACTTTTAGGAAGTCACACTCGCCAAAATCCTCTTCTCATGCTCAACACATTGAGCTAAGTATCCATGCGGGAATCTCGAATCCAGTACTTGTGTGACCCTCAATGGTTCAGGGATACAGCTAGCCGTGGGCCCACAACCATTGTGGCTCCGGAATCACAATTCCGGACTTGCCCATCGGATCATGGTAAGAGCGTCTAGCAACATCGCCCCATGATCCCCTAGGTATCACTGATAGTGCCTGCAAGAACCAGTTGGTCGTGGTTAGCGTACAGTACGGTCCTTTCAATCCATATATCCCGATCAGATCAACGACCATTGGTAAAATCGAGAGTCGCTATAGATCCGATAGCTATGCATAGGTCGTGGTTAGCGTACAGTACGGTCCTTTCAATCCATATATCCCGATCAGATCAACGACCATTGGTAAATCGAGAGTCGCTATAGATCCGATAGCTATGCATACATCTTGGAGATCGAATAGTGACATCGCGAGTGTAACTAGGTAAACACATTTACCTAAAACACTTCTAGTACTCTGGCCAGAGATTTATACACTATTATCCCCTCAGATAGAATAGGATATCCACGCATGTCTGCGAGTGGTGAATCCTCGACAACGATGCATCGACTCCTACATGCATCGGGATCTCACCCAATCCCGCCGCCTAATGACCCCAAGTGAGTCAGCAAACGAGTCAAAGTGAGACGCCTATCATGTAGAGTCTCAATGACGTTTCGAGTCGTGAGGACTAATCACTACAACCAAGACCTCGGACTTATCCACTCGACAAATGGTAACCACTTGGAAAGTCCGAATGAGGGTAGTTCGATAGATCATCAGGTCACTATCTATCTGCATGCTCAGAACATCATAATTTTCCCTACCAATGAAACATGGTACTTCGCATCGCAGATACTAGTCTCGAGCTCGGGCGACCTTATCCTCATTTTGACGGCCCAATCGACTAGGAACTAATTCAGAATACACAATGACTATTAGATGTGTTTCATGATAGTCGTCATACCCACTATCACATCTAACATACACTATAGTGCATTCTAGGTCTTTACTCAACGCAATTGTTAATAATTATACAACACAATGAAATTAAAGAATGCCATATGAATTAATGCGAATATCATATATAAAGATTGTCATATACAGGAGTCTATAAACCCACACGCCACAAGTTGGCTAGTTGGGCATCTACTCTAACAATCTCCCACTTGCCCTAAAGCCAACTACTCATCATACGCAGTCCCATTGTTTCGCGATGTTTTTCAAACAACGGTCTAGGCAAGGGCTTCGTAAGTGGATCAGCAACGTTGTCCGCATAGGCGACTCTCTCAACTGCTATGTCACCTCTAGCCACAATATCCCGGATTATGTGGTATTTCCTCAGTATATGTTTGGATCTTTGGTGAGACCTAGGCTCCTTTGCTTGCGCAACGGCACCCGTGTTGTCGTAGTATACCGGGACTGGACCAACTCCATTAGGAATGACGCCCAACTCTTGGACGAAATTCTTTATCCAAACCGCCTCCTTAGCAGCAGCTGATGCTGCGATGTACTCAGCCTCAGTGGTTGAATCCGCGATGGTGTCTTATTTGGAACTCTTCCAAGAGACAGCACCATCATTGAGCATGAATACAAATCCAGAGGTAGACTTCGAATCATCCACGTCACACTGGAAGCTAGAATCACTGTAGCCTTCCAATTTCAGTTCACCACCCCCATAGACCATGAACATATTCTTAGTTCTTCGCAAGTAATTAAGAATATCCTTCACAACCTTCCAATGTAATTGGCCGGGGTTGGCCTGGTAGCGGCTCATGACACTCAGAGCATATGCGACATCCGGTCTAGTGGAGATCATGCCATACATAATACTACCTATTGCCGAGGCATATGGCACACGTGTCATACTCTCTATCTCCTCATCAGTCTTCGGACACATAGACTTAGATAGAGTGACCCCGTGGCACATAGGTAGGTGTCCTCTCTTGGACTCTTCCATAGAGAACCTCTTAAGTATGGTATCGATGTAGGTAGCTTGGGTGAGTCCGAGCATCCGTTTAGATCTATCCCGATAGATCTGTATTCCAAGAATATAGGATGCTTCACCCATGTCCTTCATCGAAAATCTACTAGACAACCATACTTTAGTTGATTGCAGCATTCCTACATCAACCCAATTAGTAGAATGTCATCAACATAAAGTACGAGGAACGTCACAGCGCTTTTAACTACCTTCTTATACACACATGGATCCTCGGGATTCTTGATGAAACCAAATTCCTTAATTGTTTCATCGAATCTCAGGTTCCAACTTCGCGATGCTTGTTTGAGACCATATATCGATCTCTGAAGCTTGCATACCTTATGCTCGCTTCCAACAGATGTGAAACCCTCAGGCTGATATAGATCCTTTCCTTAATGTTTCCATTAAGGAACGCAGTTTTCACATCCATTTGCCATATCTCATAGTCGTACCATGCGGCTATGGCTAATAAGATTCTAATTGACTTAAACATTGCGACTGGCGAGAAGGTTTCATCATAGTCAACACCTTGCCTTTGAGTGTAACCTTTCGTGACCAGTCATGCCTTGTAGGTCATTACCTTACCATCAGGCCCAAGTTTCCTCTTGTATACCCATTTGCACCCAATAGGAACAATTCCTTCGGGAGGATTAACAAGAGTCCAAACTTGGTTAGCATGCATCGAGTCTAACTCAGATTGCATTGCTTCAAGCCACAAATTAGAATCAGCATCGAAAATTGCCTCCTTGAAAGTTCTTGGATCAGATCCAACAACTTGATCACTTTGATCATCTTCAAGGAGAAAACCATATCTCTCAGGAGCCCTAGGAACCCTTTCGGATCTCCTAGGTGCAACCATTTCTGGTACTGGCTCTGGAGGTGCGGGAGACTCACCTGGTACTTCGATTGGATCTCGAACCTCTTCGAGTTCTACTATTTTGCCCTTTCTATCAAGTAGAAATTCCCTTTCCATAAAGGTGGCATTCCTAGAAACAAACACTTTTGTTTCGCTCGGATAGTAGAAGTAGTATCCAATGGAATTCTTTGGATACCCAATGAAGTAGCATAAGATGGATCTCGTATCCAGCTTATCTTCCACTGTCTGCTTCACGTAAGCAGGACATCCCCAAATCCTCATGAATGAGTACTTGGGTGGTTTGCCCATCCATATCTCATATGGAGTCTTATCCACCGCCTTGGTGTGGACATTGTTCAACAACATTACCGCCGTTTCGAGCGCATAGCCCCAAAACGAGGTAGGAAGTTCAGTGAAGCTCATCATAGATCGAACCATGTCCAACAAGGTCTGATTACGACGCTCCACTACACCATTGAGCTGTGGTGTGGCCGGAGGGGTCCACTGTGCGAGAATCCCATTCTCTTTCAGATAGTCTTGAAATTCAGCACTCAAGTATTCGCCACCTCGATCAGATCGAAGTGCTTTAATACTTTTGCCTAATTGATTTTCTACTTCAGCCTTGAATTCTTTGAACCTTTCAAAGGATTCAGACTTGTGCTTCATCAAGTACAAGTACCCATACCTAGAGTAATTGTCGGTAAAGGTGATGAAGTATGTGTGACCGTATTTAGTACCCATACTAAATGGACCACACACATCAGTATGGATCAAATCCAATAGGCCTTGAGCACGCTCACCCTTGCCCTTGAAGGGTTGCTTACTCATCTTTCCCTTAAGACAAGATTCACAAGTCGGTAGGGAGTTAATGTCTGACAGATCAAACATGTCATGTTGGGGATCCGGATCCGCCCCCCGGTGAGGCAGCGGAAGAACAAGAAAAAGTCCGGGAGACGATCAACATGAAAAATCGGACAATTCAATAATCGTCATACATAGGGTGTTCAAAATTGAATACCTTGCTGGCACTTGTGCCTGGCTCCAACCGGTATTACAAGAACCCGGCTCTTCTCGGTAGATTGCGGTAGATAATCGCCAATCCGGTCCAAGACCAGGACCGAGACTCCTTTGTCAGGCTGCACTAGAAGCTCTGACGAGATCAGCACGAACGGATTCTCCTCGTCGAGTTGGCCGGAAACGAATTTCCGGCGACAACGGGCGGCGCCGGCGGCGGCTTGTGAGTGAGGAAGGGGGCGGCCAAAGCTAGGTTTAGGGTTTAGAGTTGTAATAATGTTGTTTTTAAGTCTTGCTTAAGTCTAATTAAATAGACTTAAGTGTTGGATTTGGACCGGCCCAACGGGCCCGGGTCCAACGATGAACATTCAATTCATCTCCAACACCGAGACTTCACCGTAACTCCGATCGCTGATCAGATCGGACCGATCGACTCAGTTTCCGAAACTGAATACAATGATCTGAAAAACCATTTTTCAGAACCCCAGTGCAAAATGACCGTTTTGCCCCTCAACAGCGGGAAACCCCGGTTTGACCCCTGTTGACTTTTAGGAAGTCG
>KV002639.1:57774-90145 GCA_001598015.1 Dorcoceras hygrometricum
CCCAAGTGAGTCGGCAAACGAGTCAAAGTGAGACTCCTATCATGTAGAGTCTCAATGACGTTTCGAGTCGTGAGGACTAATCAGTACAACCAAGACCTCGGACTTATCCACTCGACAAATGGTAACCACTTGGAAAGTCCGAACGAGGGTAGTTCGATAGATCACCAGGTCACTATCTATCTGCATGCTCAGAACATCACAATGTTCCCTACCAATGAAACATGGTACTTCGCATCGCAGATACTAGTCTCGAACTCGGGCGGTCTTATCCTCATTTTGACGGCCCAATCGACTAGGAACATGTTCAGAATGCACAGCGACTATTAGATGTGTTTCATGATAGCCGTCATACCCACTATCACATCTAACATACGCTTCAGTGCATTCTAGGTCTTTACTCAACATAATTGTAAATCATTACACACATAATGAAAGTAAAGAATGCCATATAAGAAAATGCGAATATCATATATAAAGACTGTTTGTACAAGAGTCTTTAAGGCCCACACGCCACAAGTTGGCTAGTTGGGCATCTACTCTAACACATACATCACTAACTATATATAAAATAATCGCTAAGACATAAAACAAGGTCGTTGAGTTTTATGAATTACCCTCCCACTATTTTAACGATTTCACCACCCTCTAATGAAATCGAGAAAGCAAGTTTCTTTAGTGGGTACACGGAGCCCAATCAAGCGATCATGGACCCGAATAATATCAGTCATCCATGACCCCCAAAAGGTAGTTTCCGATTGCAATTGGTGCAACCTCCATGTATTCACCTCACGTCCAGTAAGGGCCCAATAATATGACGCCGTTCACTATCACGTGTCAAGATGACCCATCAATGTTGAGTCGTGAAGGACGGTCCCCTTAACGTCCCCAATAATATGAGCCAACGTTAAAGGGAGTTCCAACCGAACTCACAACAATTGTCAATGGCGTGGACAGCTTTCCGACATACATGACCCCCTCAATAATATGAGTCGGGCCATGTATACGGGTAGCATCGACGTACACCCATTGTTGATGGAAGGTAGGGAAATTTAAACAAATTTAAATACCCTTTAGTTTATCGAATAAACATTTATCTTGATATTAGTTTTAAATCGTATTTAAAACGATGGATTTTATTTTTGAAAATTTGGTCTCATGCAGTATATTTTAAATCATATTTAAAACATGCGGATTCAACTAACTATATATCAATATAAGGGATACATTTATCAAGGGGTGGGAACGGGCCACAAACAGGCCCACTTTAAATGATAATCAAAATATTAATACAACCGAATCACAAAAACCTATCGCATACACCTAACAAATTGGGCACGGCTCTTGACCCAATCATGCAGATAATCTAATTAACATGCATAAATTTCCAATTATTTATCCGCAAAATCATATTTTAATTACGAAATCGCATTTTATAAATAAAATCGTATTTTGTCGATAAAATCAAATTTTAATCAACAAAATCATATTTAATTTATAAAATCATATTTCATAATTAAAATCGTATTTTGTAATTTTAATTGTATCAAATTGGGCTTAAAACAATTCTAGACCCAAAAATCTCAAAATTTCAAAATCGACCAAAACGGGTCCGATATCGAATATCGGCCCGATAACTTCACGGGCTGCCCGGGACAGGCCCAAACTAAACCCTAGAAGAAATCAGCCGTCACGACATCGCCGGAGACTCGCCGGACGGCGGCCGCCGCCACCATGTTGCGCCGCGCGCTGTCGCGCCAAGAGCGACGCACATAGCGTCCAGCAGCCTCCTCGCGCAAGCCTTCCTCAAGCAGCGCACCACCGTGCATCGAACAGCGGCCAACGATTGGCCGTGATGCGCGACCAGCGGCGCAACACCGCTCAACATTCGCGCAATCAGCGCTGCCCCAACGGCCGGCCAGCGTGCCACAATCGCGAGACCACAGCGCGTCCAGGAGCCGCCCATCGCGCGACCAGCACGCGATGATGTCGCATGCGATGCGCGACGTTGCACGCGCGCATGTGGCCATGGCGTCGAGTGGGTGCCGCCGCCCATGGCGGCGGCCGGCGGCCAACTTCAAAGTTTTGATTTTTGTTTCTGAAAAATCGAGACATTAGATACAATAAGGCAGCGATTGTATTGATCAGATCCGAACCTTGGCTCTGATACCACTGTTGGGGAACCGTGGCGGATCCGGATCACGCCTCCCGGCGAGGCAGCGGAAGAACAAAAATCCATAAGCTGCCACTTCACCATGATATCACACATGGATCCATAAGCGCATAAGTCGCCACTTCACCATGATATCACACATGGATCCATAAGCGCATAAGTCGCCACTTCACCATGATATCACACATGGATCCATAAGCGCATAAGTCGCCACTTCACCATGATATCACACATGGATCCATAAGCGCATAAGTCGCCACTTCACCATGATATCACACATGGATCCATAAGCTCATCATACATTCATCATAAGTTGTCACAAATCATTCAATGCCTCGAATTTTGTCTTTTACAAGAACATGCCTTTGACACTCCCCTCCCCCTCAAACAAAAATTTCGAAACCACTGTTGGGGAACCGTGGCGGATCCGGATCACGCCTCCCGGCGAGGCAGCGGAAGAACAAAAATTAGGCCGGGAGACGATCAATACAATTCAAAACATGCAAGCTATGAACCATTCATATGGTGTTTTAATTAATTACCTTGCTGGCAACTCGTGCCTGGCTCCGACCAGTTTCGCGAGGAAACCGGCACTTCACGGTAGGCGGCGGTAGATTACGTCAATCAGGTCCACGACCGGAAGCGAGACTCCTTCGTCAGCCTGCACTAGAAGGCCTGACGAGATCGGCGCGGACGGATTCTCCTCGTCAAGTTGGCCGGAACAATTTCCGGCGAAGCAAGGCGGCGGCGGCGCAAGGCGGCTTTTGAGGAGAGGAAGGGGGCGGCCACTTAGAGCTAGGGTTAGGGTTTTGAGTTATGATTAATGTTATTATCAAAGCCTCCTAAGTCTACATTAAGTAGACAAGCAATAGACTTGGATCGGCCCAACGGGCCCGGGTCCAACGGATGAACATTCGGTTCATCCCTATCACCGTGACTTCATCGTAACTCCGATCGCCGATCATATCGGACCGATCAACTCAGTTTCCAAAACTGAATACTATGATCTGAAAAACCATTTTTCAGAACCCCAGTGCAAAATGACCGTTTTGCCCCTCAACGTCGGGAATCACGATTTGACCCCTGTTGACTTTCAGGAAGTCGCACTCCCCAAAATCCTCCTCAAGTGCTCAACACATTGAGCTCAGTATCCGTGCGGGAATCTCGAATCCAGTACTTGTGTGACTCTCAATGGTTCAGGGATACAGCTAGCCGTGGGCCCACAACCATTGTGGCTCCGGAATCACAATTCCGGACTTGCCCATCGGATCATGGTAAGAGCGTCTAGCAACATCGCCCCATGATCCCCTAGGTATCACTGATAGTGCCTGCAAGAACCAGTTGGTCGTGATTAGCGTACAGTACGGTCCTTTCAATCCATATATCCCGATCAGATCAAGGACCATTGGTAAATCGAGAGTCGCTATAGATCCGATAGCTATGCATATATCTTGGAGATCGAATAGTGACATCGCGAGTGTAACTAGGTAAACACATTTACCTAAAACACTTCTAGTACTCTGGCCAGAGATTTATACACTATTATCCCCTCAGATAGCATAGGATATCCACGCATGTCTGCGAGCGGTGAATCCTCGACAACGATGCATCGACTCCTACATGCATCGGGATCTCACCCAATCCCGCCGCCTAATGACCCCAAGTGAGTCGGCAAACGAGTCAAAGTGAGACGCCTATCATGTAGAGTCTCAATGACGTTTCGAGTCGTGAGGACTAATCAGTACAACCAAGACCTCGGACTTATCCACTCGACAAATGGTAACCACTTGGAAAGTCCGAACGATGGTAGTTCGATAGATCACCAGGTCACTATCTATCTGCATGCTCAGAACATCACAATGTTCCCTACCAATGAAACATGGTACTTCACAGTGACTATTAGATGTGTTTCATGATAGTCGTCATACCCACTATCACATCTAACATACACTATAGTGCATTCTAGGTCTTTACTCAACGCAATTGTTAATCATTATACAACACAATGAAAGTAAAGAATGCCATATGAATTAATGCGAATATCATATATAAAGATTGTCATATACAAGAGTCTATAAACCCACACGCCACAAGTTGGCTAGTTGGGCATATACTCTAACAGAGAACTCCTAGCCCCAATTGCACACCAGCTCGCAGGCTGTGTGACTAACTAACTAACACTTCTTTTACGTCTCAATGAGAAAGACTACAATGAATTTTTGTGTTTGTAATTCACTCACTAATCAATACAGCTCAACTCTCGAAACTGTGAGTGAATCTGTGTGTGAGAAGTTTACAGTGTAAGCTCACTCTCTCGGCTGTTTTCTCACACACTGGGAAGTGTTTTTTCAAAGCTGAAAACTCATTGTGTTCCCTGGCTTGTGCAGTTGAATATGATTACTCATTGAAGCTCACGGCTTGTGCACCAGCTTACACCTGAGCACTGACCAGCTTGCACTCCAGCTGCCACCTGAGTGTGCAAACTTTCGACTATGCGCAACCTTCTATATTGTGTTTTGTGCCTTTCTGCACTTGTGTTCTTTTGCACTCATTCCATTCTGCTCTCGTGTATCTCTTGTGTAGTACACTCTCAACACTCTCTTCTGCTTGATGTATATAAATCCTCTTGCAATTCTATCTGTTGGACACAACTTTGTAGCCGTTGTAAAGTTCTGGCAATGTTGTACCTTGTGTCCTTTACTCATTTAATGTAATTACAGGCTTTGTTGACTTTGAGCTCTTTTCATTAAATTCTCTACAGCCACTGCTGACTTTGAACATGTGAACATTATACCTGATGTAGAGAGGACAAACAAATCAGTTTGAACTTGATTAATCCAATCTTCGCATAGCTTATGTTGAAACTGCTTTGTTCGTATGAGCTGGTTCCGTTCGCTTCTCATCTGATATGCTCTAAATCATATCTGCTCTAAATTGATTCTGCTCTCTGCTGATTCATTCTGAGCTGATCTGTTCTGTTACCGTCTGACTTGTTTGCTATTCTTTTGTACTGTACCAGCGTAGATGTTTTCTGTTGTTCTTAACTAACTCTGCTCTGAGCTGTTTTCTTCCCCCAGCTGGTCTCTGAGCTCGTCGCTCCCAGCTGGTCTGTTGTGTTCGCTTCTTTCAGCTCTAATCTGTTTCTGTACACTGTGAGCTCTAAGATGTTATTAGTTCTGCGTTGTTCTCTGAGCTGTTAACTGATATATAGAACACGCTGATTCTGTACTGTTCTAATCTCTTAGTTGCTCTTCGCTACACTGTTCTGCACTTCGTAACTCAGCACTTATTATACTTTACAGTCTTCGTCTTCGCTCGGCCCTGATCTGGTTTGTTCTATGAAGCTTATCTGAACACTGTGCTTTTAATCTGTTCTAGCCTGAACTGCTGTAAGATGTTCTATGCTGTACTGCTAACCTCTAAGCTGGTCTATTAGTTTCTCGCTGTTCTGCACTGTACCAGCTTAGATGTTCTATGTGCTGATCTTCCTCTGCTCTACATATTGTTATCTGAAATCTGCACTGCATTTCATCTCTAAGTTGAACGCTGTTCTTCCTGAGCTGATCTGTTGCTTCACTAGACTGTTCTGCCCAGAACTGCTCTAAACTGATCGAACTCAAATTCTCTTGCTCCAAGCTGGTGAACCGACTTTGATGTATTTTGGACTTCTGCTGACCAGCTTGGCGGACTGCAGGACAAGCTTAGTTTTCTGCTGTGATCTTGTTGTCCTAAGCTGGACCAGTTCAGGCGTCCCCTCACTGTACCAGCTTATATATCCTCTACTAGACCAGCTTGGGTGTCCCCTCATTGTTCTAGTTTGATATCTTCTCAATCTTCACTTGGTTCGACGCTATCAGCTCGTCTACAGTTCTCGTCCTGGTCGCTGCTAAGCTGCTACATTATTTTTCATCTTATCTGATCCAACTCGCAACTATCTCTGTACAAGCTTGCAACTAATTTGAACATGTGCACTTAATCAAATCGTTAGAAACATATGAACTAGTTTTGTGTTCATCAAAATTCAGATGTGATCTGTTAGAGTAAATTTCAGAATTTTTGGTGATGAAAAAAAAAGAGATCAATCAGACCAAATGCACCAGATCTAGACGAAGCTTACACTGTTGAACAAAGAAACCAGATCGGAGCAAAGTCAAGCTGGTTAAGGAAAAAACAGCTCAGCGCATTCAGGTACAGTGGTTGAGGTCAAACCAACAAAGGTATTTTGGTCAAGCTGGTTAAGGTCAAACCAGCTCAGGATATTGAGGTGTGCTGGTTTAGAATAAACCAGCTGGGTGCTAAGTCATGTTGATACCAGTTCAAAGATACTTAGAAGCAGAGAGCATTGAGACGAAGAGCAGAAAAACAGTGGTTTACAGTTAAGAGAACAGACCAGCTGGAGCGAGAAGTGGAATAACAGACCAGCCGAAAGACCAGTTAAGTAAACCAAGCAGAATGATTTCACAAGTGGTATAGTATTGAATATATGAGCGTACAAATGATGTTATCTGAATCAGTACAAAGACATGAGCGGAATACCTCAAATCAGATTGTATATGATCAAGATCAGAACTCGATCAAGAAAAGAATATCAATGTTTAGAAACCAGATCGGGTAACCAGCTAAGTAAAGGACAACGTAGCAGATTGAATTTTGGAATGTTTGAAGCTACGTACAGTCTGATATGAGACTTTGACATCTCTGCAGTGATTTGTAGTCATTGGAAATACTTTGAGCTAAGTTCAGATACGCAGAGATCGAGTTCAAACTGAAGACAGTGCATAGTTGCAAAAAAGGGTAATGCATTTAATGGAGCTGTACTTTCATCGTACAAGCATTGAAGGCGTCACGTGAAATTCAATTTGGATGCATACAACATGTCTACTGGCTACGCCGTTGTATCCAAAGGGTATAAATAGAATAGAAAAGCAGCTGTGAAGGGTTACAAAATACATAGTTACGAGACGTTACGGACTACAACGAAATTATCAAACACACAAGTTAACCAAGCCCTTCACAAGCAAAAAGCAGAGTTCATATTGAACCAGCCCACAGCAAGTGACACACACACAGATAGCTTTATTCAATTCTGGTGTCACATACTCTTCTATACACACATTCTGTAGTGTCGAGCATTCACTGTAAATCATAAACAGAGAGTGTAGAGTGCTAGAGTAGCACAACCAGCTCAGTGTGGTTTCATTGTATTTATGAACCAGATCACGGGGCTGTGTTCGTGGTTGAGTGCTAGGAGTTCTCGTAGGTGCTGGTTGTGGGATCGGGTTTGTACAAAGGGTTGTAGAAATCAAATCTTCTAGTGGAAATCCTTCCCATTGAGGAAGAAGGGGAGACGTAGGAGATATTGCTCCGAACTTACAGAAACAAACTCTCAGAGTAGCACAACCAGCTCAGTGTGGTTTCATTGTATTTATGAACCAGATCACGGGGCTGTGTTCGTGGTTGAGTGCTAGGAGTTCTCGTAGGTGCTGGTTGTGGGATCGGGTTTGTACAAAGGGTTGTAGAAATCAAATCTTCTAGTGGAAATCCTTCCCATTGAGGAAGAAGGGGAGACGTAGGAGATATTGCTCCGAACTTACAGAAACAAACTCTCGACTCCTTATCTTTTACTTTCTCGCGTTCGTCTAAATTTTTCACTGTTTGAATCGTGTTCTTTTCACATAAAGACAAACAACAATCACTGAGAACCCTTCAATCTGGTAACTCAGCTGGAAGTTTGCGTTGAGCAGTAAATCTTTCGAAACAAGTTTTAAAACAAAAATTAGCAAAGGAGTTCATTCATCCCCCTGAACTCCCGAGATTATTTTTTATCCTAACAAGTGGTATCAGAGCTTGTTTCTCAGTGTTTGAGAAATTTATTCACGTATATTCATTGAAAATGTCGATTTCTCATAATAAGATTCATATGTTTTCCAAGGAGGAATACGACGTCTGGAAGATCCATATGCAGGCACACCTAACAGCACATTGAAGATATGTGGTTCGTGATAACTAACGGACCAATGCAAATTAATGAAAATGAATACTGTTGTGTCGATAACTGTCGGTGCACCTCAGTGGATTGAGAAACCTAGACTGGAATGGACATCTGAGGACAAGAAGAAAGCAAATATGGATAACGTTGCTAAGGACATACTATATAAGAAGCTATACAACAACATGTTTAGCAAGATCCAGACATGCACGACTGTGAAAGAGATCTTGGATAAGTTGACCCAGATTTGCGAGGGCAATGAAGAAACCAAAGAAAACAAGTTGATTGTGGCCCTGTAAAAATTTGAACTAATCAAGATGAAGCCCGAGGAGACTATGGCCGAATTCGATGAACGGTTTAGCTCATTGGTGATTGAGCTAGCCAAACTGGGCAAATACTACAGCAACAAGGAGTTGGCCCTGAAGGTGATGCGAGCACTTCCCAAGGAGTGGGATGTGAAAATGATGGCCATGCGAGAGTCGAAAGACCTGAACAAAATGGAGTTGCACGACTTGTTTGCCAATCTCAATGAAGAAACCAAAGAAAACAAGTTGATTGTGGCCCTGTAAAAATTTGAACTAATCAAGATGAAGCCCGAGGAGACTATGGCCGAATTCGATGAACGGTTTAGCTCATTGGTGATTGAGCTAGCCAAACTGGGCAAATACTACAGCAACAAGGAGTTGGCCCTGAAGGTGATGCGAGCACTTCCCAAGGAGTGGGATGTGAAAATGATGGCCATGCGAGAGTCGAAAGACCTGAACAAAATGGAGTTGCACGACTTGTTTGCCAATCTAAAGGCTTACGAGTTTGAGCTGGAACGAGAGCAAAGTCTGAGCCGTCCACTTCGCAACCAACCAGAGCTCTTGTTGCTACAATCCCATAGTAAAGTCCATGTTCTACAAGCAGCAGATCGGCAGAGGAGATGAGCAAGGACGCATGGTTGTTCATCAAGAAATTCGGAAAATTATGCGGAAGCATAATACTAAAACCTCTTCTTTTGATTCTACCAAGAAAATTGCTAACTCTCCTTCTGATGATAAATGCTATAATTGTGGTAGGCCTGGTCATTCATGGCTGATTGCAGGAAGTCAAGGAGAGATGCAAATAAGCGACCAGATCGCAGCGCCAGCAAAGAAAAAAAAAGATCTACCGAAAGGGGAGAACGGAGAAAGCGATGGTTGCTGAGGAGAATAAGAGTGCTTGGGCTGACTCAAATTCAGATGAATCCAGCTCTGGAACCTCCTCATCCAACGAAAGTGAAGATGAAGTACAGTGTCTCATGTCCGATGACACTGAGGAGGTATTTGATTTTTTTAGTCCTGAATTCACACTAGAGGACATTGTTACCTCATTAAATGAAATGGTCCTAGAATATAAGAAGCTTTGTCAATAATTCGAGGAAGTTAAAAGCCGAAATAGAAAATTGTGCAATAAACACTGAGCTGGTTACCTCAAGCAACATGCAAGCTTCTCTAAGTAAGCTTGAAACAGAGAATGAGAAATTGAGAAGCAAGTCCGAGGAGATTATTTATGAGAATCAGCGGTTTGCTGGTATAATAAGCTCCTGGACCAGGCCTTCTGCCTCGTTACAAAAACTGCATGGAGCTACAAATCCATCTGGTGATAAAACCGGATTGGGGTATAATAGCGATGAAAGCAGTACAGTAGAAACCAATAGCACTCCAAGGCTGGAAAGGACAAAGTTTAAAACAATGACCTTTGTAAGATCCAGCACGGGACAGTATGCAGAGGCAAAATCTAATGAGGATAAGTTAGCAGCTCGACCTCTGATCTGGAAAGGCAGGTTTTGCGGGCTGGGGTATACTGCTCCTGAGAAGCCTCAGGAGAGCTGGATTACCAAAAGAGTTGAACAGATGCGGGTAATCCCAAATCTGATGGTAAAAAGCAAGGCCAGTTCACTCAAATTTCTACAAAGGATAGGCAGTACATGCCTAAATATCGCAAACCCAGATCAAAAGGCCAACAAGCTGCATATCAGAATCGATCCAGATCAAGGAACACACACTGACCACACACATGGTTTCACCAACACACTGGTAAATGGGTTAAGATTATCCAAGTGTGGGTCCCGAAAGGTCTAATCAAACCTGGACCCAAATAGAGCAAAGGGTACCAAAATGTTGCATTGTCTGTGATTGAAGGAACATCAGGTTTCAATATTGGAGAAATCAACGTGGTATCTGGACAGTGGATGTGTGAGGCACATGACTGGAGATGCCAAGCTGCTCACAGATATAAAATCTTGCAACGGACCCAAGATCACCTTTGGTGATAACTCTAACGGTAACACCGTGGGTAAGGGTAAGCTTACCCATGGTAATTTTACTATCAACAATGTTCTCCTGGTTTAGAACTTGTGCTGCAATCTGATAAATATTAGTCAGTTGTGTGACGGTAATTATTCTGTTAAATTTCAGAAGCACACATGCACGGTTCTAAATCCGGAAGGTCTGACTGTAATGGTAGGATATCGATCTGGTAACACCTTAAAGTCAATTGGTCAGATCAACCGCATACATAACAAACTTGTTTAGTAGCCGACTCTTCAAACAGCTGGCTATGGTATCAGCGGATGAACCATTTGAATTTCAAAACTATTTTCAATCTGAGTAAGGGTGAGTTAGTTGATGGCTTGCCAAAATTAAAATTTTCAAAGGACAAGATTTGCTCTGCATGTCAGCTGGGTAAACATTTAAAGTCTACTTTCAAAAAAAAGGCAGTGATAAAACCTCACGTAAGATGGATCTTTTACACATGGATCTTTTTGGTCCAATACCCGTAACCAGCTTAGGGGGAATTAAATATACCCTTGTAGTGGTTGATGATTTTTCAAAATTTACATGTGTGTTGTTCTTAAAATCAAAAGATCAAACTGCCGACCAGATGATCAAACTTTTGAAACGGTTACAAAATGAGCAATCTTGCAATGTCAACCGGATTAGGAGTGAAAGAGGAACATATTTTTTAAACTTTAAATTTTCCTCATATCTAGATGACATTGGAATCAAACATGAGTTGAGTGCAGCTAGAACACCTCACCAAAATGGATTGGCTGAGCCTCAAAATTGCACTTTAAAAGAAGCTGCTACAACTATGATTGCTGATTCTGGCATTTCAAACAAATTTTGGACAGAAGCAGTCAATACATCTTGCTACACTCAAAACAGATCGATGAAACAAGCGACATGGAGTTACTCCATATGAGATCTGGAATGGCAAGAAACCTGAGATTTCATATTTCAGGGTGTTTGGATGCAGATGTTTCATCCATATCAATGGTAAAACATACTTAAGGGACTTTGATGTAAAATCTGATGCAGGTATCTTTCTGGGATTCTCAGCCGTAAGCAGAGCTTATCGCGTCTTCAACAATCGGACATTATCTATTGAAGAATCGGCTCATGTGGGGTTTGATGAAACCATCTTTAGATCTACATCAGGTTCAAAGCTAAATCTATGCACTCGCCTAGAGTCTACCAATCTGGATGAATCGAGTGACGACGAGGTACAAATAGAGGTCAAGCTGGTGACCAGCACTCTTTGGATATTCCTATCACAGACGCTCAAATGTAGAGCGAGCTGGTCCGGATCACGATCAAGCTGGTAGAGAACATACACAAGATAATGAGCCAAACGTCACCAATGATTCTACAACAAATGGTAATCCAACAGATGGAGATCAAAACAACCAAGCTAGAACGCAAGGGGAACAGCACGAACCATCTACCTCATATGGACCAGGTCTTCGGTGGAATAAAAATCACCCACCCGAGCTGGTCATCGGTAATACTACTGCACCAGTCAGGACACGAGGCCAGATGATAAAAGAATATTTTAATTATGCTTTCATATCGCATATAGAGCCTAAGATAGTAGAAGAAGCCTTAGCAGACCCAAGCTGGATAGAACAATGCAAGAAGAACTAGGGCAATTCGAACGTAGCAATGTATGGCATCTAGTTCCTAGACCTGATGATCAAAACATTATAGGAACAAAATGGTTCTTTAGGAACAAATTATATGAAATGGAAATGTATTTCGAAACAAAGTCAGGCTGGTTGCGCAAGGTTATAGGCAAGAGGAAGGAATAGATTTCGAAGAATCATTCGCACCAGTAGCTAGACTTGAAGCTATTAGAATCTTTCTTGCATATGTATTTTAAGAATTTCAAAGTTTATCAAATGGATGTCAAGAGTGCATTCTTAAATGACATCTTGAATGCGGAAGTGTATGTTACACAACCTCCTGGCTTCGTAGATCATACAAGACCAGACTTTGTGTACAAGCTTGATAAAGGTCTGTATGGTCTAAAACAAGCTCCCAGAGCTGGGTATGACACTTTGTCAAAATTGTTAATAGATCATGATTTTTTTATTGGTTCTGTCAACAACACACTGTTTAAATTTGTGAAAAATGATCATGTCTTGTTAGTACAGATATATGTTGATGACATTATCTTTGGTTCTACTAATTCCAAGCTTTGTGAAAAAATTTTCAAGCTTATGTAGGATAAATTCGAGATGGGGGAGCTGACGTTTTTCCTCGGATTACAAGTAAAGCTGCTTGAGGATGGAATATTCATCAATCAAGCGAAGTATACCAAAGAATTTCTCAAGAAGTTTGATGGAAAAATGCTCAGCATCTGCTACTTCGATGAGTTCCTCCATCAAGTTAGACAAAGACGAAGCTGGAACTGCCGTTGAGGTAATCATGTATCGTGGGATGATTGGTTCACCTTTATACCTCACTGCAAGCAGACCAGACATTATGTTCTTAGTCTATATGTGTGCCAGGTTTCAAGCTGATCCAAAACAATCACACTACATGACTGTTAAACGCATTCTTAAATATTTGGAAGGCACGCAAAATGTGGGTCTTTGGTATCCCAAAGACTCAAGTTTAAATTTGATTGGTTATAGCGATGCATACTACGCATGTTGTAAGGTTGATTGACGTAGCACTAGTAGAACATGTCAATGGGTGACAGATTAATATCATGGTTTAGCCACATCAACCGCTGAGGCAGAGTATGGCACTGATGCACAGGAAGCACCCATCTTTTGCGACAACACAATTGCTATCGTGATTACTCAAAACCCGTGATGCATTCTAGAACCAAGCACATTGATATACGACATCACTTCATCAGAGACCATGTCCAAAAGAAAGACGTTCGGATAGAGCATGTGCCAACGGATCAGCAAGTAGCTGATATCTTAACCAAGCCTTTGCCGGACGCTAAGTTTTCTTACTTTAAAAACATTTTAGGTCTCTTGGATATGTTGTGATTATGTTCTACATGCATACATTCAGGGGGAACAATCTAACTCAAACAGATAACTCAAAGGTCTGCAGTTTGTCTTCGAGCTGGTATGCGATCTGGTCCAGCTTGAGGCATTTACAGCGTGATGTTATCATGGTGTTTGAGTTATTTGTTCTGTGCTGGAATATAGTAAATCAAACGGTAGAGATTGGGTTAGCGTTTAAAATTCATTTTAATCGGACGGTCATCTTTCTAGAATTTCAAAGACTTTTAAATATGATGATGACACGTGTCCAGAAAAATCCCTCTCTCTTCCCGCTCGTACATAAACCATTTTACTTTACTTTTCACTCTACGCTTAAAAATTTTCGTGCAATCGAGCAATCTAGCAAACAGTTTAACTGCATTTTCGTGAAATCCTTTACGTTTTCTCAAAATTCCCAATCTTTTACTATCAGAAATGGCTTCCTCTCTGTTCATGAATGCTTTGCAGGTTGAGTTTGGGTTTGTGCTCGCTATGGAGCACACCGGGATGGACCGCATGTTCAAGACCCTGGTGGACACAGGGCTTGAAGGGTTTTTAGCAGCATCTGGTTCCGTATATGAGGCAGTTGTGGTTGAGTTCTTCGCTAACGCGATATTGATAGCGGGAACAATTGTAAGTTTCGTCACCAATAGGAAATTGACAATGACGAAAGAGATTTTTGCTGAAGCCTTTGGGCTACCCACAGAGGGGGCACCAAGCTTACTGTATATTCCAAAGGAGACCGTGGTGTAAATGAGAAATAGGTTTTCTGGGTCTGATGTGCCATTCAGGGCACGCAGTAAGAAAAGAGAAATGAAGATGGAATTTTGGTTACTACACGATATTGTGGCGAAGGCATTGCGTGCAAAGGTCGGTCGTTCGATATGGTAACGAGCAAGAAGTTTGATTTAATGGTGGCAATCTCTACTGGGTTGAAAGTGAATTGGGCTCAAGTGTTTTTTAGGTGCTGGTTAATATGGTGAACAATCCTAAGAGGCTGTCACAAGGGTTTGCGGTGCAGATCAGTGTCTTGTTGGAAAACTAGTGAAGACTGATCTCGGGGAGTCAGGAAAGTTGCATCCTCAAAAAGTGTTAACCAACAAATCGGTGCACACTTATATCAAGAAAAATCTGGATGTTAAACCAGCTGGTGAATCTAGCAGACAGACAGAAGACACTGCAAGTGGAACTGAGGGTGGCCAGTCTAAAATGACCAAGCCTGTGGAAATTCAAATATATACACAGGTAAAAGAAGAAGAAAAAGGCAGCTAGTGAAAAGAAGAAGGCTGAAGAGCCAGCTGTGTAAAAGAAGAAAAAGAAAGAAAATGTGAAGAAGGTGGTTGAACAGCCGTCAGTGGAGGCTGGGGGTCACGTTGCTCCTACGAATTCGGAGTCTGGGACTCGCTTCGATGAACCCGCTGGCAAGGCTAAAGGACTGTGGCACAAAGCACAAACAAGTGGTTGAATCATCTGATTCGGAAGCTACAGTATCTGTTCACTCGGTGCAAATCACTAAGAAGCACTGGACTAAAAGAACGAAGTGGGTGAAGCCAAATGTCGATCAACAGGGTGAATCTCAGCCTGGTCAAATCCCTGAAATACCAGCTGGGGAAGAAATGGTGCCAATCGCTGGTGAACAAGAAGCTTCTACGGAAACACCTCAGGAGTTGGAGAATCCAACTGGTGATGGCTCTAATGCTCCACAACAGGTTGAGCATACAGAGTGGAGGAATGAAGTCTCCAACATTGATGAACATGAAGAGCATATGGAATGTGAAACTCACACTGATCAAGAGGGTCAAGATGATAATGCGTCTACTGTTGCTCAGGGAGAGCAAGCAAAGTCTACTGATGGCGGTCCCGAAGGGACAACTTACGAGATTGAGGACTGGGTGGAAAAGGATGACGGAACTGAGAAGGAGGAAAGTAGTAACCAGAGTGAGAAGGAAACTGCTACCAACGAAGAGGCGATTGTAGTAAGGTCTGAACCTGAGCAACCAGCTCAGCAACCCATGCCCTATACAGGAAAGAGTGTCTTTCCTCCAATTGAGATAAGGGAGATCAACTGGGTCACTCACTTCCTCCCGAAGATTGACCCAACGGATAAAGGCAAGGGAATCCTGCCTCACTTTGATCGACCAAACAATGTTTAGGAACACTATCTGTTGGTCATTAAGGACATCAGGAAGCACGTAGAGTTCCAACTCAGAGTCTATGATCAGTGGCATAGGTTCCAAACTGCCTAAAATCTCGTCCTTACAGACTGTGGAAGATTTTTCAAAGGTTGAAGCCAAGTTGTTTTCATGGGGCGAGACGGACAGGGTCATTGAGCTGCTCCAACGAAGGGATCTTATCTGGTACAACATAGTGGAGTTGTATCTACATGAAGCAGTGGCTGAGCACTGGAAAGAATTCCACAAGGATAAGCCGTCAGCTAACCAGGATATTATGGTCATTCGCCTGCTGGAAGCTGAACTGACAGACACCAGAAAGAGCATCAATATGTTTCAATTCAGAGTTGGTCTGCCCATCACTTTTAATGAGCGATCAGTAGACCGTGTTGGCTCCTTGGATTTCAATCCATGCTCGACTTGGGAAGAGTTTAAAGCTCAGCTTGCGCAGCTTTGCAACTCAAAGCCGGATAAGCAAACTAAACAAGGACAGGAGCATAAGATTCCTGAGTCTAAGCTGATAGAGGATATGGTGCACGAGAATTTGGATACTATGAGTGGAGGACAAGTTCTGGAGCAACTGGCTCCAGAGGCAGAGAATGAGCCTCAAAACAGTCCTGCTCACTCTAGTTCAAGACGTGGCTCCAGATCTTCTGCTTCTTATCTCTCCATGCACAGTGGCCAGAGTGCAAGTATGTGTTTCTATCCCGATTCTGATCCTAGTTCCAGTGAGAGTCCCACTCTCTCAGGGAATTCTCCAGTCCACAATGAGGATCATATAAATAATCTAGGTCCGAATCCCATTTCAGAGGCAAGTAATGCGGACCATCAGGGTCCAAGTCCATCCAACTTACAGATGGTTATATATATAGAAAACAGAGAAGAGACGATAGATTTTTTGGCTTCAGCAAATAATGAAGATTATTCCCACGATGGTTCACAATAGGTTTTTGTATCCAGTCCCCCAGCCACTCTTCATGATGATTTTAAGCTCGAATAGGTAGAAAAAGTTGTTTCACTGGATTCACGGAAAAATTCTATGGATTCAAAGGTACAATCTATTGATTCAAGGGTAAAATCCATGGATTCCAGAGTTGGATCTCTGGATTCCAAAGTTGAGGAATTGCTAAATATTCAGACCTTTATGAAGCACGACTTTGGTATCTACAAGCGCGCACTTTATGACAAAATGGATACGGTGGCTGCCAATGTTGCTTCTTCCCATCATTGGAAACCAGCCTTGTTCGTCAGCTTGCTGAGCATCAGTTCAGCTTGCCAGTGATCTTGGTTTTGTTAAATTACAGCTGGCAGAATTGGTTAATCACCTTAAGAAAACTGGTGATGCCAAAAAGGAGTAAGGAGGACAAAGCAGTAGATAGGGGGAAGGACCGAGTAGACAGGGGGAAGGTCCAAGCAGTACCGGGGGTAAAGGACCAAGCTATAAAAGGGGTGAAGGAAGCAGCAACTATAAAAGGAGAATATGGTTTTGAGCAAGGACGGATTTAGTAGTTTTTTTTGTATAGGACCAAGTTGTTTATGTATAGGTGCATTTTTTAATTGTTCAATGGTCAATAAAAATCTCTTTTTACCACCAAAGTTTTGTTATCACCAAAAAGGGGGAACTTATTAGAGTAAATTTCAAAAGTTTCGGTGATGAAAAATAAAAGAGATCAATCAGAACAAGGGGACCAGATCTGGACGAAGCTTACACTGTTTAACAAAGAAACCATATCGGAGCAAAGTCAAGCTGGTTAAGGAAAAACCAGCTCAGCGCATTCAGGTACAGTGGTTGAGGTCAAACCAACAAAGGTATTTTGGTCAAGCTGGTTAAGGTCAAACCAGCTCAGGATATTGAGGTGTGCTAGTTTAGAATAAACCAGTTGGGTGCTAAGTCATGCTGATACCAGTTCAAAGATGCTTAGAAGCCGAGAGCATTGAGACGAAGAGCAAAAAATAGTGGTTTACAGTTAAGAGAACAGACCAGCTGGAGCGGAAGTGGAATAACAGACAAGCCGGAAGACCAGTTAAGTAAACCAAGTAGAATGATTTCACAAGTGGTATAGTACTGAAGATATGAGTGTACAAAGAATGTCATCTGAATCAGTACAAAGACATGAGTGGAATACCTCAAAGCAGATTGGATATGATCAAGCTCAGAACTCGATCAAGAAAAGCATATCAATGTTCAGAAACCAGATCGGGTAACCAGTTGGGTAAAGGACAAAGTAGAAAATTGAATTTCGGAATGTTTGAAGCTACGTACAGTCTGATTTGAGACATTTGACATATCTGCAGTGATTTGTAGTCGTTGGAACTACTTTGAGCTAAATTCGGATATGCAGAGATCGAGTTCAAACTGAAGATGGTGCAGAGTTGCTAAAAATGGCAATGCATTTAATGGAGCTATACTTTCATCGTACATGAACTTAAGGCGTCGAAGGAAACTCAATTTGGATGCATACAACGTGTCTACTAGCTACATTTATTACCGTTGTATCCAAATGGTATAAATAGAAGAGAAGAGCAGTTGTGAAGGATTACAAAATACACAGTTACGAGAGGTTACGGACTACAACGAAATTATCAAACACATAAGTTAACCAATCCCTTCACAAGCAAAAAGCAGAGTTCAAATTGAACCAGCTCACATCAAGTGGCACACACACAGATAGCTTTATTCAATTCTTGTGTCACATACTCTTCTATACACACACTCTGTAGTGTCGAGCATTAATTGTAAATCATAAATAGAGAGTGTAGAGTGCTAGAGTAGCACAACCAGCTCAGTGCTATTTCATTGTATTTACGAACCAGATCGCGGGTCTGTGTTCGTGGTTGAGTGCTAGGAGTTCTCGTAGCTGCTGGTTGCGAGATCGGGTTTGTACAAAGGGTTGTATAAATCAAATAATCTAGTGGAAATCCTTCCCATTGAGGAAGAAGGGGAGACGTAGGAGATATTGCTCTGAACTTCTAGAAACAAACTCTCGACTTCTTATATTTTACTTTCTCGCAACATTCGTCTAAATTGTTCACTGTTTGAATCATGTTCTTTTCGCATAAAACTATTTTATTACACGAGACAAACAGCAATCACTGAGACTTCAAGCTGGTAACTCGGCTGGAGGTTTGCGTTGAGCAGTAAAATCTTTCGAAACAAGTTTTTAAAACAAAAATTAGCAAAGGAGTTCATTCACCCCCTCCTGAACTCCCGAGCTTGTTTTCGATCCTAACATGATTTGTTTTACAGATCCAACAATTTTTCCATTTTTGATTAACACAAAACCTGGATAAACAATAGCACGAATAACATTTTGAAATATTTCTTCTCCTTTTTGTGGAAATCAAAAAGGGAAATCTTGTCTCCCCCTTAATATTTAAAACAAAACTCCCCCTAAACACAGCACGTGGTACTTCAGTTTTCGAAATCAAAACATTTTGCAAGGGACGACAGTTTGCAAGAGCTGCATGCATGATATGAGTTTTAAAAACATATTATGTGCTATTGATAAATTCTCAACTATCCTTATTGGAAAGTGAATGATAATCGAATTCACAGAATCTCTTCCGCTTCTCTCAAACTCTGTCATATGCGCTATTATTTCAGTACATCCATCGTAAGAGGTCTTGGCATCCACACAGATCTAGTGAATCTGTGTCAGCTCGAGAGAAGAGATATTGCTGCACTTTCACTCTTGGTCCGGTGCTCTGCTATTCGAAAAGCATTACTTAGCCTTTCCCTATAGACTGAGTTTTTTAAAAACTTTAAAACGATTTTGTAGCACAGATAAGATTCCGCAGATAAAGACTATCATAGCTGAAAAAGTTTTAAAACCGTAAAGAATTTTTAATTTAAAATGCTCTTTTAAGAACAACCTGCTCTGATACCAATTGATAGGTTCGTATTGGGGGTGCCATGAGCTCTCACACAGCTCAGACATCGGAACTTGGAACTAAAAACTAGATTACGTGCATTTAAAATTCAATTTGAAACAACATGTAAAAGCCAATCAACTAGATCACGCTTATGCTGGATCTAGTGCGAAGCAGCACTCCGAGCTGGTACCATATCGCGTGTGATTTGATCTGTCAAAAGTGAGCTGAAGTAGATCATGTTCTTGAAAGGTTTGTGCACCGAGAAGTAGATCAAGTAAGATATAAAATCATGCGGAAACAACCTGAAATACCCTCTGAAAATCGAAAGCTATTTAAACAGGTTTAAAGATATGAATCTGATGCAATGCAGAAAGGTGTAAGTAAATATACGCTGCAATTTGTTTATGGAAGTTCGGAGCTGAATCTCCTAAATCTCCCATTCTTTCACACAGGAAGGATCCACTAGAAGATTTGATCTGTACAGACCCAATCCAACAGCCCTCAAGTTGCGAGAACTCCTAGCTCCAATTGCACACAAGCCCGCAGGCTGTGTCACTAACTAACTAACACTTCTTTTACGTCTTAGTGAGAAAAACTATAATGAATATTTGTGTTTGTGATTCACTCACTAATCTATACAGCTTAACTCTTGAAACTGTGAGTGATTCTGTGTGTGAGAAGTTTACAGTGTAAGCTCACTCTCTCGGTTGTTTTCTCACACACTAGGAAGTGCTTTTTCAAAGCTGAAAACTCATTGTCTTCCCTGGCTTGTGCATTCGAATATAATTACTCATTGAAACTCTCGGCTTGTGCACCAGCTCACACATGGGCACTGACCAGCTGTCACCTGAGTGTGCAAACTTTTGACTATGCACAGCCTTCTGTATTCTGTTTTGTGCCTTTCTGCACTTGTGTTCTTTTGAACTCATTCCATTCTGCTCTCGCGTATCTCTTGTGCAGTACACTCTCAACACTCTCTTCTGCTTGCTGTCTGCTTGATGTATATAAATCCTCTTGCAATTATATCCGTTGGACACAAAGTTGTAGCCGTTGTAAAGTTCTGGCAATGTTGTACCTTGTGTCCTTTATCACTTAATGCAATTGCAGGCTTTGTTGACTTTGAGATCTTTTCATTAAATGCTCTACCATTGCTGACTTTGAACATGTGAACATTGTACCTGATGTAGACAGGAGAAACAAATCAGTTTGAACTTGATTAATCCAATCTTCGCATAGCTTATGTTCAAACTGCTTTGTTCGTATGAGCTGGTTTCGTTCGCTTCTCATCTGATCTCTCTAAATTATATCTGCTCTAAATTGATTCTGCTCTCTGCTGATTCATTTTGAGCTGATCTGTTCTGTTACTGTCTGATCTGTTTGTTATTCTTTTGTACTGTACCAGCTTAGACGGTTTTCTGTTGTTCTTAACTAACTTTGCTCTGAGCTATTTTCTTCCCCCAGCTGGTCTCTGAGCTCGTTGCTCCCAACTGGTCTGTTGAGTTCGCTTATTTCAGATCTAATCAGTTTCTGTACACTGTGAGCTCTAAGCTGTTATTTGTTCTGTGATGTTCTCTGAAATGTTAATACTTAACTGATATATAGAATATGCTGATTCTGTACTGTTCTAATCTCTTAGCTGCTCTTTGCTACACTGTTCTGCACTTCGTAACTCAGCACTTCTTATACTGTACAGTCTTCGTCTTCGCTCAACCCTGAACTGGTTTGTTCTATTAATATTATCTGAACGTTGTGCTTTTAATCTGTTCTAGCCTGAACTGATGTAAGCTGTTCTACGCTGTACTGCTAACCTCTAAGCTGGTCTGTTAGTTTCTCGTTGTTCTGCACTGTACCAGCTTAGAAGTTCTCTGTGCTGATCTTCCTCTCCTCTTCATATTGTTATCTGAAATCTGCGTTGCATTTCATCATTGAGCTGAACGCTGTTCTTCCTGAGCTGATCTGCTGCTTCACTAGACTGTTCTGCCCAGAACTGCTCTAAACTGATCGAACTCAACTGCTCTAAACTGATCGAACTCAACTGCTCTTGCTCCAAGCTGGTGACCGGCTTTGATGTTTGCTAGACTTCTGCTGACCAGCTTGGCGGTCTACTGGACAAGCTTAGCTTTCTGCTGCGATCTGGTTGTCCTAAGCTGGACCATTTCAGGTGTCCCCTCACTGTACTAGCTTAGATATCCTCTACTAGACCAGCTTGGACGTCCCATCACTGTTCTAGTTTGGACATCTTAATATGCACTTGGTTCGACGCTATCAGCTCTCGTCTACAGTTCTCATCATATTTGCTGATAAGCTGCTACAATTGTCTTCTCCTTATCTAATCCAGCTCGCGACTATCTCTGTACCAGCTTGTGACTAATTCGAACATGCTCACTTATCAAATCGTTAGAAACATATGAACAGGTTTTGTGTTTATCAAAATTCAGATGTGATCTGTTTTACAGATCCAACAAATTCTCTCCTTCTTTAATTCTCTCTAAATTAAGAAAATTATAGATAAAAATTATAATTTCCTATTAAATAAAATTGAAAGATCATTTGGAACAATTAAGGAGCAATTAAGGTCATTTTCAAGTATATTACAACGATAATTATTAAATTTTTTTGTTAATGTTTATTTTACTTTATAACAGAATTTTCATATTTTGTGAACAAATTTTATGAATAAATATGAAAATAAAAAAAATCGATAGTTTCATATGTCGTATAACGTGGCTTATAATTAGGAGGCATGTAACGAACTATCAGGATGATCTTATTGGATTAAAATACTAGCATTTTCGTTAAAATAATTTTAACCCATCATTTGTTCACACCATCTTAAGCATTCATGCATGGTCAGCCTTTTATTATTATATTAGATTGAGATCCGTTAAATATTGATTAAAAAAGATATCCGTTTAATATTGATTAATATTATTGATTAATATTGAGATGGTTTAATATTGATTAAATTGAGATCCCTTTAATATTTTTTATAGTTTTCTATTGGAATCAATATAATATTTTACTTATATTTGGAACTATTCTTACTTTTTTTATGTCTTTCAAATGACAAATCATTGATGGCTATTATGAAAAATAAAAAAAATTCAAGAATTAATTTAGTTCCATTTGTAATTTATTTTATTTTTATTATAAGATAAGATTTTAAATGATCGATTACATACCAGAAGTAGTAGAATGTAAACCTAATGGAACATGTTAAATAAAATATATGATCATTGAACACATTAATGCTCAAATCATAATTACAATACAAACTCGAAAAAGAAAATATTTTAGTTGCGAGCTGGCCGCCCTGCCCGATCTAAATGCGATCCAGACATGGTGCACTGATCCATTGACTTTTGACGGTTCTAATTTTATTATCACGAATTAAAACAAATTTGATCCAACCAACATAATCTTGATTCACCATAACAAAACAAACCTGGACAAAAATCATTCATTCATTCAAAATAATCTTAATTAACCATAATAAAACAACCTGGACAAAAAATCATCCCATTCAAAATAAATTACCAAGAAGATAGAAAAAAATTGAATAACAAAGTTTTCAGTACATCTAAATAGACTAAACAGCAATTGCTACTGGAAAAAGTAAACAAAACAAAAACTAATCATGGCAAACTAATAAGGGTCCGCTTGATACGTAGGATGAGATTATTAATGAATTTAACTTTGAATGATAAGTTATAAATATTTGAGGATATTTTGTATGACATGTTTTGTTTGGTTCATTTTTATATGAGAGGATTAAAATATGATATTAATTTTTTGGACCAAAATAACCCTACAACTGTCTCTCTCCCTTTCCAAAATGTGGCACTCTGCACCACTGCGAGTGCTCGCCTGTGGTTAGGCAATCAATCACAGCTCCTGAGGATTTGGAAATAATCAGCTTACTCTCAATTTTGAACCAAGCCTCGACGCAGTGTTTATGGGCAACCGCCAAATCATCTCTACATGAACAACCCAGTTGAAAAAGTGGCCCAGAATCTTGATTCGCTGCATCCTTATTCAAATGGCAAATTCTACGAGGACAATCGCTCACGTATTTTCCCAAACATGGCTTATTTTCATTTGCTCCAGCTTCTAGATCCGTAACCCCACCAAGTGATCCGCCAGTCGTGGCAGGAGCCTGCTCCTCGCCGGCGTTGCGAGGATTAGATGATTCCACATCGCCAACATGGGATTGCTGTAAAGTTGCCAATTTTACAAAAGAACCAAAAAGATTTGCCGAAAAGATCCTGCACTAATCGAAGAAAGAACACATCACGGCGGAGGTGGTCAGCATCACCATGGAAATCACTGTCATTGTTATTTCAAAGGTTATCGCCATGGAAAATGTAGACAAAAATGGAACAAGAGCAAAGATTTTATGCACAGGGTAAAATAGTAATTATTTGATAGCAGTACAGGCGGGACTAGTTAACCCTTCTATTTTGAAGGGATAATATATCACAAGAATAAGGCTGAAATTTATACTTATCACGGGCCGAAAGGATTGCTGTAATTGCCTTAAAAACTAGACAAACGTGAGACTATTTTGCAATCATGTGCTGATCATGCCTACCAAACGCAGCGTAAGAGTACTATAAAAAGATTAGACCCATCTCTTACAAAAACAGAATAAAATAAATACAAAATGAAAGGGAAAATTGTTTCTTCGTGTTATCAAGTTTCATTATTCGACCTTTAATTTCACTTTTTACGGTTTTAGTTAGTACTGATTTGACCATCAACATCAGATTCGAAATAAATATAGAATTATGAAAAATCTGAATATACAAGATAAACATTGAAATTTAAAAACAAGTAAACCAAACAGCACAGAGGCAAGACATACATGCCCAAAGAAGCAATTATCCCAAATATAGAGGCAGGTTTAGATTGTTATAAATAAAAGGAATATTAAAAAATAAAGTAAATAATTATATTATATTTTAATTCTCTGTAATTGCTCCAAATGAACTCTTAATATTTTAGTTTAATAGACAATTATTATTTCTCCTTTGATGTAGAGAAAATTAAAGTATGAGAGAATTTGAATATTTTTGTGTGTGTTTTACAATGAAAATTATAAGCATATTTATAGGCAAATGAAATGATTAAAATAATAAAAAGATCTAATCACCTCATTTAATATTTATATATCCAACAACTAACAACTAATACTAACCATCTAATTTGTTTAAATATTTCATAATACTCCCCTTTTGGATGTCTTTATTACGTGTTTTGATAATGTCTCGTTAAAAACCTTATTAGGAAAAACCCGGTTGGATAAAAAACATAGTAAGGAAAAAAGAGTGCAGTCACGTAAACTTTCTCTCATGTTAATACAACTGATTCTTCACATACTTCGTAGGTGGCACATCCCAATGTGAACACTGTCGTAGGAAATGCCTTCGTGAAAAGATCTGACGAATTTTCACTTGATTGAATATAACGAATATCAATATCGTTATTCTTCACAAGGTCTTGGGTGAATTCGAAAATTTAGAGGGGATATGTTTTGTTCTGTCGCTTTTGATATATCTTTCTTTCATTTGAGCAACACATGCAGCATTATATTCGTATAGTGTTACAAGATTCTTCTCAGATGGTAAACCACACATGACTTGTATATGTTGTGTTATGGCTTTGTAGTGCAATAATCTCAACGTGATTTGATGAAGTTTCTAGGAGAGTTTGTTTCTGTGAACGTCAAGAAATTGCAGTGCCTCCATGAGTGAATACATATCCAATTTGAGATCATGTCTTATGTGGATCAGATAGGTATCCAGCATCAGCAAAACCAACAATACTTTTATTGGTATCTTTTGAGTATAAAAATCCCAAATCTGTTGTTCCTCGTGGATAATGGAATATATGTTTAATTTCGTTCCGGTGCCTCTTTGTTGGAAATGAGCTAAATCTTGCCAATAAATTTACTGCAAAAGATATATCAGGTCTAGTACAATTTGCAAGATACATAGAGCAATAGCCCTTAGATATGGTACTTCTGCACCAAGTTTTCTTCACATGGACGGAACGGATCCTTTTCAATATTCAATGATCTAACAATCATTGGAGTACTTAAAGAATTTGCTTTATCCATATTAAAACATTTAAGGACTTTTTCTGTATAATTTGACTGGTGAACAAATATTTCACATTCTTGTGCTCAATTTGTAAACCAAGACAATACTTGATTTTTCCGAGGTCCTTCATTTCAAATTATTCCTTTAAATACATCACAACATCTTGAATTTCCTTATTCGTATCAATGATGTCTAAATCATCAACATATGTAGCAATAATTACGCATCCAGTTGTTGTTTTCTTAATGAAAACACAAGGGCAAATTGGATTGTTCACATATCCCTTTTTCATCAAGTGCTCACTCAACCGATTATACTACATCTGACCGAATTGTTTACCCATATAATGATCTTTGTAATTTTACCTAATACATTTTTTGGGTTTCGAACTTTATGCTTCAGGCATCTTAAATACTTCACGGATTTTCATATATATATCATTATCAATCGATCCATATAAGTAAGCCGTAACAACATCCATAAGACGCATTTCAAAATTTATAGACACCTCAAAACTAATTAAATACCGAAACGTAATAACATCCATAACTGGAGAATAAGTTTCTCGTAATCAATTACAGGCATTTGAGAAAAACCTTGTGCAACAAGCCGAGCTTTATATCCCACTATTTCATTTTTCTCATTTCGTTTTCGAACGAAAACCCATTTGTATCCAACAGGTTTTACACCTTCATGTGTAAGGACTATAGGTCCAAAAATATTACGTTTATTTAACGAATCTAACTCCACCTAGATGAGTCTTTTCATTTTATCCAGTCCTGTTGATTTTTACATTCACCGAAAGATTTTGGTTCATGATCTTCATTCTCATTTATGATGTCAAATGCCACATTGTAAAAAAACTATATCATCAATTTCTTTCACATCATTTCGGTTCCATACTTCTCCAGTATTAATATAATTGATAGAGATTTCATGATTCACATCATTTTGTGATTTCAACAGAACATTTTCATCATCATGTGTTTCTGTTGGAACATCATTCACGATTTTATGATCATCGTATTTCTCTATGCATGGTTCATGATCTTCATTCTCATTTATGATGTCAAATGCCACATTGTAAAAAAATATATCATCAATTTCTTTCACATCATTTCGGTTCCATACTTCTCCAGTATTAATATAATTGATAGAGATTTCATGATTCACATCATTTTGTGATTTCAACAGAACATTTTCATCATCATGTGTTTCTGTTGGAACATCATTCACGATTTTATGATCATCGTATTTCTCTATGCATTTTCTTTTTCGAGAATTTTTATCCTTGGAACCGATTGGACTTCCATGCTTCAGCGTGTTATGACATCATGAACGTCTTTGTTCTCAATTTGTTTCTTTGGAATTTCAATTCGAGAAGGAGCATTTATAGCATGTATATGCGATTTAGATACTCCTTTTGTGTCTACAAATGCATCTGCCATTTGATTTGATATTCGTTGTAAATGCAGAAAATCTTTTATCTCGAAAAATAGTATGTGTTATACCACTATCAGGTATGCAAACTTCCATGAGATTATTTGCTTGTATAGCTTTATTTATAGCATTTTCAGATTAGACGATATAACATAATTTAACATATGCAACTATAAAACATAAAACATATAATAAATATCACCATAAAAATATTTGAACTGGTCATTTTCAGAGAAATTAATAAGAAAATCTTCAGAATCAAAATGAGTCGAATTACTCAAGCGGCCGTTTTGCTCAGTGAAACAGGTATCTTTTTCTTTGCCCTTTAGTGATTCTTTATAGAGCTTACAAAGATTCTCCGGGGCTCGACAAATACGAGATCAATGCCCTTTAGTGCCGCATCTAAAACAAGAACTTTCAAATCTTTTTAAGTGATTTTCATTCATATCCGTGTTCTCATGCTACCTCTTCTGTGGGAGGTTCGTGGCTTCATTTTAAAGGGGTTATTGAAGTAACTATCTCTATTGTTTTCAAATCCACGGCGGCGTCCACAATCATAGTTATTTCTATGTCCACGTCCACGTCCACGACCCCGACCCCGACCTCGACATCTGCCACGACCAAAATATTTTCCACTACTTTGATATTGGTTTCGTTCATTCTGAATTACGACATTTACTTCAGGAAAACCGTTGATCCAATAGGTCGTGATTGATGATTTCTCATTAGTAGCTCGTTTTTCTTTGCCGTCACAGTAAGACATGCGATAAGTTCAAAATATATCACAATCCATGCACTCTATATTGCTGTTTAGAGTATTTGATGCATGGAAAGTGAAAAATATTTTTTCAAGCATTTACGAATTATAATCGCTGACCTTCTTGAAATCTTGGAATCTTAATGAATTCCATTAATCACGGGCGGTCATAAGTATAACTTCTCTTATGTGTTCAAATCGTTCCTTTAATCCTTGCCATAAAGCCATAGGATTCTTTTCAGTGAGGTATTCACATTTCAACCCCTCATCAAGATGTCGACGTAAGAATATCATAGCTTTTGTCTTTTCTTGTGATCACGAGGCATTATTTTTAATGGTTTCACTTAAACCCAATGATTCAAGATGCATTTCGACATCAAGAGTCCATGGCATATAATTTTCTCTAGTAATGTCAAGAGCAACAAATTCGAGCTTTGTCAAATTCGACATGATGGTTCTTTGGAAAAAAACATTTCATTAGTTAAGATAAATTAGTAAGACAATGCAAAGTACTTCATAAACTATGAATACAAGCAATTGTTCGAAATAACTTAAAAATATGAGGGGAATATTCGTCGATAAATACAAGATTAGTGAGTATAATGATCAAAATAATTATAAAAATTATTCTTGGATGAGTCATCATCTTCTTCTTCCGAATTAACGTTTGTGAAGAAAATTTGATGGAGAGGATTAATAGTGGGCTGAATGAATGTTTTAGAGAATAATATATTTATAGAATAAAATCTAGCCGTTTATATCCATTACTATTGATTAAAATATATAAGTTTTATGATAGATTACTATGTCCACGTCCACGTCCACGTCCACGACCCCGACCTCGACCTCTGCCACGACCAAAATATTGTCCAATACTTTGATATTGGTTTCGTTCATTCTGAATTACGACATTTACTTCAGGAAAACCGTTGATCCAATAGGTCGTGATTGATGATTTCTCATTAGTAGCTCGTTGTTCTTTGCCGTCATAGGAAGACATGTGATAAGTTCAAAATATATCGCAATCCATGCACTCTATATTGCTGTTTAGAGTATTTGATGCATGGAAAGTGAAAAATATTTTTTCAAGCATTTACGAATTATAATCGCCGACCTTATTGAAATCTTGGAATCTTAATGAATTCCATTAATCCCGGGCGGTCATAAGTATAACTTCTCTTATATGTTCAAATCGTTCCTTTAATCCTTGCCATAAAGCCATAGGATTCTTTTCAGTGAGGTATTCACATTTCAACCCCTCATCAAGATGTCGACGTAAGAATATCATAAATTTTGTCTTTTCTTGTGATCACGAGGCATTATTTTTAATGGTTTCACTTAAACCCAATGATTCAAGATGCATTTCGACATCAAGAGTCCATGTCATATAATTTTTTCTAGTAATGTAAAGAGCAACAAATTCGAGCTTTGCCAAATTCGACATGGTGGTTCTTTGAAAAAAAACATTTCATTAGTTAAGATAAATTAGTAAGACAATGCAAAGTACTTTATAAACTATGAATACAAGCAATTGTTCGAAATAACTTAAAAATATGAGGCGAATATTCGCCGATAAATACAAGATTAGTGAGTATAATGATCAAAATAATTATAAAAATTATTCTTGGATGTGTCATCATCTTCTTCTTCCGAATTAACGTTTGTGAAGAAAATTTGATGGAGAGGATTAATAGTGGGGTGAATGAATATTTTAGAGAATAATATATTTATAGAATAAAATCTAGCCGTTTATATCCATTACTATTGATTAAAATATATCCGTTTTATGATAGTTTATAATCGAAAGACAAAATACAATAATTTTATTTAACATTTTAGATTAAAAATAGAGGAATGTATTCACATAATTTTATGATTATAATGTGATACATATAATGATAGTTATATTTAAATTTTTGTATATCACCTCATATAATTATTTTAAGGTGGCATAACCTCCTTTATATAATAATATGATATTACACATAAGTTATATAATGAACAACGGAATTTTGTAAATCATATCACGTTATTATAATGAGGTGTCAGTGACTCCTTTTATATAATAACATGATATTATACAGAAGTATAATAATAAACGATATGATATGATCGAATAAGGGGGTATCTCATGAGTTCTCACACAACTCAAGTGAGTTCTCACACAACTCCAGCACCCAAAACTTTGCTCTAGAATCAAAATCTGACAGATTACGTGCAATTTATAATTTCATTTGAAAACAGACGGCACGTAATGGAAACCGGATCGTGTCAAGCTGGTTCCAGCATAACGCTAAAATCAGCACGGAGAAAAAACAGTGCGATCTAATTATTTAAACCTTGAGCTGCAATAGCTCAGTGTTCTTGAAAGGTTAGTGCACCGAGAAGTAGATCAGGTATGATATAAATCATGCAGAAACAATCTGAACTACCCTCTGAAAATTGAAAGCTATTAAACACTGCTATAAAATATGCAATGCATGAATGTTAAATGCAAAAAGCTGTAAAGAGATACGCTGCATTTTTTTATGGAAGTTCGGAGCTGAATCTCCTACATCTCCCCTTCTTTCGCACGGAAATGATCCACTAGAAGACTTTGATTACAACAGCCTCTGTTGCAACGCGATCCGCAGCCAGCAGCTACAAGAACTCCTAGCACCTTTGCACACCAGCCCGCAAGCTGTGTGTCTAATAACACTTCTTTTGCGTCTCACTGAGAAAGACTACAAGAATTGTTTATTGTCTATGTCCGAAGACTACAAGGAAGTCATTTTTGTTTTTGATTCACTCAGTTAATCTAATCAGCTCTATCAAATATGTGCGTGAATCGTGTGTGAGAATTACAGTGTAAACTCTCTGTTTCTTTTGCATCTCACACACACGGGAAGATGTTCTCCAAGCTGGTTTCTTCAATGTCTTCCTAGATGTTGCAGTTGATGAATATATCATTGAGGCACTTCGGCCAGTGCACCAGCTCACACCTGGGAACTTGACCAGCTTGACCACCGGCTGCCACCTGGTTGTTCAAGCCTTCGACTGCTGCACAATCTTAGAGTTCTGTTTTGTGCCTTACTGCACTTGTATTCTTTTTCGCTCAACACTTCCTTTCGTTATCTTTGCATCATTATCTTCTTGTGCTATGTTCTGATATATATAGCCTCTGTGCAGATTTGTCTGTTGGACATAAAGTTGTGGTCGTTTATGTTGGGGATCCGGATCCGCCCCCGGCTAGGTAGCGGAAGAACAAGAAACAGGTGCCGGGAGGCGATCAATACGAAAAATCAGACAATTACAGTAATCGTCATACATAGGGCGTTTTAGCATGTTACCTCGCTGGCACTTGTGCCTGGATCCAACCGGTATTACAATAATCCGGCTCTTCTCGGTAGATTGCGGTAGTTTACGCCAATCCGGTCCACGACCAGATCCGAGACTCCTTCGTCAGGCTGCACTAGAAGCCCTGACGAGATCAGCGCGAACGGATTCTCCTCGTCGAATTGGCCGGAAACCAATTTCCGGCGACGATCGGCGGCGGCGGCGGCGGCGCGTGGGAGGCGGCGGCGGCGGCGGCTTATTCGAGAGAGGGAGGCGGCGTTTTGCTTAGGGTTTAGGGTTGTGAGAGCTTATTATGTTTATCAAGTCTCTTAATGTATTTAAATACATAAGTGTAGGAATTGGACCGGCCCAACGGGCCCGGATCCAACAATGAACATTAAGTTCATCTCCACCACCGAGACTTCATCGTAACTCCGATCGCCGATCAGATCGGACCGATCGATTCAATTTCCGAAACTGAATCATATAATCTGAAAAACCATTTTTCAGAACCCCAGTGCAAAATGACCGTTTTGCCCCTCAACAGCGGGAAACCCCGATTTGACCCCTGTTGACTTTTAGGAAGTCGCACTTCCCGAAATCCTCTTCTCGTGCTCAACACATTGAGCTGAGTATCCGTGCGGGAATCTCGAATCCAGTACTTGTGTGACCCTCAATGGTTCAGAGATACAGCTAGCCGTGGGCCCATAACCATTATGGCTCCGGAATCACAATTCCGGACCTGCCCATCGGATCATGGTAAAGCGTCTAGCAACATCGCCCCATGATCCCCTAGGTATCACTGATAGTGCCTGCAAGAACCAGTCGGTCGTGGTTAGCGTACAGTACGGTCCTTTCAATCCATATATCCCGATCAGATCAACGACCATTGGTAAATCGAGAGTCGTTAGAGATCCGATAGCTATGCATACATCTTGGAGATCGAATAGTGACATCGCGAGTGTAACTAGGTAAACACATTTACCTAAAACACTTCTAGTACTCTGGCCAGAGATTTATACACTATTATCCCCTCAGATAGCATAGGATATCCACGCATGTCTGCGAGCGGTGAATCCTCGACAACGATGCAACGACTCCTACATGCATCGGGGTCTCACCAATCCCGACGCCTTATGACCCCAAGTGAGTCGGCAAACGGGTCAAAGTGAGACGCCTATCATGCAGAGTCTCAATGACGTTTCGAGTCGTGAGGACTAATCAGTACAACCAAGACCTCGGAC
>KV002639.1:101063-128919 GCA_001598015.1 Dorcoceras hygrometricum
ATTTTGACGGCCCAATCGACTAGGAACATGTTCAGAATACACAGCGACTATTAGATGTGTTTCATGATAGCCGTCATACCCACTATCACATCTAACATACGCTTTAGTGTATTCTAGGTCTTTACTCAACACAATTTTAAAGACTATTAGATGTGTTTCATGATAGCCGTCATACCCACTATCACATCTAACATACGCTTTAGTGTATTCTAGGTCTTTACTCAACACAATTTTAAATCATTACACACATAATGAAAGTAAAGAATGCCATATAAGAAAATGCGAATATCATATATAAAGATCGTTTGTACAAGAGTCTATAAAACCCACACGCCACAAGTTGGCTAGTTGGGCATCTACTCTAACAGTTGAAAAGTCTTCTGAAAAGGTTTTACTTTGTGTCATTTGTCATTAAATGCTTCTGCAGGCTTTCCTCACTTGAAGCACGTGAGCACTGTTCTGAGAAGACAACACAACAAATCTATTTGAACACTGATAAGCATCCTTCGTATAGTCTTGTTTCAAATCGATTTGCTTGTCGTTTAGTCCAATTCTGCTCTGCTCGCTGAGCTGGTTTGACCTTAATCAGCTTATCTTTGTTCTGCTTTGCTTCGAGCTGGTCTGGTCGTTATACTGAGCTGGTCGCTTCTTCAACTGTAATGCTCTTGTTCAGTTCTTTCCTTCGCTTTAACATTGTTGGGCTCTGAGCTTGTTTTCCAGTTGATTTCCTTCCCAGCTGGTTTCTTCTTTCACTAAAGGAATCTTCCTCCATCTGCTGGAGTTCATGATCACAGACTCCTGCCTCCGCATTTCTTCTTCTTCTACGAGGTTCACCTCGAGCTCGTCAAGATTCTCACAGATTCTTCCTCATCTCCATCTTCCTCTTCATCTTCCACATCATCCACAATAAACCCATATGAGCTGGTTTATCCTGATCTGCTCAAAGCTCTCTTCTTCTCTTCTCATCAGTTTAACCAAGATCTCTGATTAGGTTTTCTCTTCTCTGATTATGTGTACTTGCTTGATCTTGATCCATTTAGGCACCTCTTACAAACTATCAGCAAGACACCGATATTCTTCTGGTTGCTTGAGCCAGTTCTTCGAGGGTACTTTAAACCTTATACTCGAAGAACTGCAGTCCTGCACCAATGATTATATCCCTTCTTCTTGGGATATAATATTAAGTCCTGATTCAGTCTTTCACTGGACTGAGATTCCTATGATGAACTGATTATAGTTGTGCTCTGTGATCTGACCTGCACTTGATCACTGCGCTTGTACTCGGCTCTGCACTTGAACACTGCATTTGTACTGCACTTGATCTGCACTTGAACATTTTTGCACTTCACTGAGTTTACTGCACTTGACCCCTAGGCTGCTCTTGCACCAAGCTGGTGAACCAGCTTGATGTTCCCTGCCATCTGAATCTCTTCTGTTGTACCAGCTCGGACGTCCCCTCACTGTTCCAACGTAGATATCTTCAACCAGACCAGCTTAGGCGTCCCTTCACTGTTCCAGTTTTGATATCACCTTGTCTTCTCCATACTAGCTACTGCACATCGCACGTAAAACCATTAGTAGAATAATAACAGATTTTGTGTTAATCAAAATTAAGATTCTGATCTATAAATACAGATTCAACACGATAGAAATTTGTAAATCATATCACGTTATTATAATGAGGTGTCAGTGACTTCTTTTACATAATAACATGATATTATACATTGAAATATCGTGCTGATAACGTGTTATAAAATAAAAGGAACATTAACAAAATAAAGTAAATAATTACCTTGATAATATACTTGAATATCTCCTTAATTGCTCCAAATAAACTCTTAAATTTTATTTTTATAGGAAATTATTATTGCTCCCTTAATTTAGAGAGAATTAAAGTATGAGAGAATTTGTATATTTTTGGTGTGTTTTACAATGAAGATTATAAGCTTATTTATAGTCAAATGAAATGATTAAAATAATAAAAAGATCTAATCACCTCATTTAATATTTAGACGTCCAACAATTAACAACTAATACTAACCATATAATTTATTTAGTTTTTTCATAATATAGATATAATATTTTTACAAGAACATTTTTCATATTTATAGCAACATCTAAATGTTTGCCAACTAACTGCATCAACTGATACAAACAGTTTTACTCAAAAAGGTAATAAAGTTTGATACCCCATACATCACCTCGAGACCAGAGGAGCTTCACCAGTCAGAATACCTCTTGTCCCGAAGTAGCCATAACCTCTTGCAGGAATACCTCTTGACCCGAGGTGACCATCACAAGCTCGAGGCAAGAGGATCGAACAAGTATCTGAACTCTCGGGAACACCCTATTATTGTCAACAAAAACGTCCTAGATGGCACGCTACGAATACGCATTGGATTAGTTTTGAGGCGACAATCTCGCCTGGAAATAGTTAATGTGTGCACAACGCAAGGCCCAAGAAGCGCTCTAGCACATCACACGCTGGATAATTCGTCCGCAACCGGAGATCAAGGAGGCAATCTCGCTCGGGATAGCTATCAATCTGAGCGTGATTTTTGCCTAGCGCTCCAGCACATCACACGTCAGGTAATGCGCTCACAGCAACCGCCTAGTCCCTCTATAAATACACAGGTATGCTTTACTCTATAGTCATTCACAAACACACAAGCTCTCGGCTTTATATTCTCACTTGCTCTTTATTCTCGAGCACCGGACCTGACTTAAGTATCGGAGGGGCTTCGCCAGAAACACTTCCGACGCTCTCTGACCAGTGTCTGTGATTGCATTTCGTTGAAGGAAAGACATCCAGCTCATCCCCCGAGAACAGATCTCCCGAGCCCCCGACCTGTCCTCTCATATTTCTCGAGCTATATTGTGCCGAGCCACAGGCCCGGTGATACCTCGCTACTAGTTATTCATCCAAGCAGTTTCCTCCTAGTTCAGCTCCAACAGATCTCACTCAGCTCATGCTCCGAGGACAGATCTCCCGAGCTCCCGACCTCTCGACGTGATGGCAGATATCCGACTGGGAAAAACTCTTCGACCGTGAAAAAAATCGGTTACATCAAAGTTCATACTCATCCCAACAAAAAAAAGATTTAACGTCTTTAATGTAGCTTTAAATCAATAAAATAATAATAAAGAAACTAAAAAAATCGAAGGGGCCTACCATATGTGTATTCAATACGAGCACCGACGAACTCAGGTCCTCGCACAGTGATTTTTATCAAATTCCAGTAGGGGCCTATGACTCAGTCATTGATTTATTTTCCTTAACTTCATTTGTTATAGCCTTAAAACCATGCCAGTCAAGTAATTATAATATTCTCATCATATATTTATAACAGACTCGTCCGAAAAAATATCAACATTTTCCTCAATTTCCATGTTAGTTTCGTAACTCAGACAAGTGCTGTTCGTCTACATGCAAAATTGATATGGAAACAATTTTTGTGCCTCTATTTTGGTCGTCAAGTGAATCAAACTAAATTCAATTTTTTATGCTTTACCGACAGAAAATGTGTCGGCTTTGATAATGAGCCATCAATTTTAATTGTGGAATAATTGAATAACAAGCAAACACATTCCCATTCAATTACTTGTCCTCACGTCTCTTTCATCCATGGATATGTTTGTTATAATTTATTTAATTTCTAAGCATCAAGAATTCTTGTAGAGAAGGGCCCACATATTCATACAATGATTATAATTTTGAATTCCAATTCGTAATCGAGATGTTTTGTATGTATGTAGAATATAATCATAATAATGAATCAATTAACTTTAACGTATATAGAGGGAAATGTTTTACATACCTCTTTATGACGATTTTAAATATCTCTTGTAAGATTGTAGATGTATAATATATATATATATATATATATATATCCAGTTAATTCGCGAGGCCCTTGTAACTTAAATTTAGTGATTGATTCACCATATTATAAATCGAATTTACGAGGACTATTTGATGATCTCACATAATATATTACAAATAACGACAATGAACTAAGCTCAGTGAATGAAATGGATCCCTAAAAAACAAATCTGAGTCGCAAAAGCGAGTTCATCAAATAATACAACTAGCCATGAAAGTGGGTTCGATAAACAAAGAAGCACACTATCTGTTTATATGGTACCTTTTTGATCAGTTCAGACTTCATTGCATATACGAAGTTATAAGTTCATTCTAAAACCACGCTTTATTCACAATAATCATGCCTTGAGTCTTCAACATAATCTTTGTACATTTAAAGTGATATTATATTATTGATCATGAGAACCCTGGATTTATTGGACACACTAGATATTCAAGTAAGAGCATGAATTTTTTTTTTGAACTAGTCATTCGAATATCTGGCATGTTCAAGTAATTGAATCCGTGCTTAACAGTAAAGATGACTTCTTGATTTGAATCAATATGGACCCCATGTTTTTTGTATAATTTTTCAAGGCCTATCATTTTTTTTTCTATTTGGATTACCTGAGTTAAATACCAAATTTTAATTTATCAATGTTTTGTCATTTTTTTTAATTAGTCTAACAGATCTAAATACAAAATTAGATTTAAATCTCAAACATAAAAAGAAAAATACCTGATTAGCCCGATGTGGCTCCGCACTCGGGTGGTGGTGGTGTGCATTCATAATAACACGATGGTATGCACAACTCCAGATCCAAAGTTTGTGGTCCACTAATTCACTAAATAAGAAGATAGTCTTTCCAAAATGGCCGTTCTAAGATGGTTTATTGGGAACTCAATGATATATAATAGGGATGGTTCATATTGTAGTGAATTGAAAAAGGTAAAAGCGCTCAAAACATCGAAATCACAAAATTATGAACAGCAAATGGTTGCATCCTTCCAAGCCAAAAAATGAAATAACCAAACATGTGTCATTAATTACTTATGTCTTGTGGGGTACATTGTGCGGGACAATTGCATTTGGAGATTCAGTAGTTGTAAGGCCAACTCCGACCCTTCGCGAATCTTCATATTTGCAGTAATTTGGTGTCAAAAATCATCTTCAATCTTACCTCATTTTTTTCACCAATTTGAAGATTTGGTGTGAAGATGGGATTCTGGAAGCCATTTCTGGCGCAGACCAAACTCGGTCTAAACGCTATCCCATTTCTTTCCTTTTCTTTTTCTTTTTCTTTTTCTTTCTTTATTAAAATATTAATTATCGAAAATAAATATTTTATAAAATAAATTTTAAAAATCAAATTTTAATAAACTAACTTAATAATTTAATTTAATTTATTATATTACGAATTTTAACTTTTTTCAGTTTATATTAAAATTCTTATATTATTTTATAAAATGTATAATATAAAAGTGAAAACAAACTTAACTTTTAAATTTAAAAATATTAACTTAATTCATGTAGATAAAAGAATATGATACGGAATATTACCTAGCTGATGGTAAAAGACAAAAATACTCACTATGCACGACGAAATACTTTAATTGATCATCTATGGGAGGAATATAGTTCTGTTTAAAATTAGATTCGCTTTATGTTGTTAAATTAAAGCATATGCATTCAAGTTATTTATCTATTTTAATAATAAAATATTTATATTAATAAATCACTTATATAAATTTAATAATTAAGATATTAATAATAATTATATTGTTCAATTTATTAAAATATAATACGTGAATATAACAAATATTAATATATATAAATTAACGAGAATATTCTGAGAATATACTTTTTGGTGTAAGATTTGAAGTAAATAGGTTAAAGGTGGATGTTTTATTTGGTGTAGAAATTGCATCATTTTAATGCAAAAATTACACCAAATTATAGTTACGGGTCGGATATGGCTTAATTAATATTCATTCAAAATATTGTAATAATAATAATAATAATAACATTCTCAAATTAAAAATACAATGTAGCAATAATATATAAATTCTTTTTTGAGAAACATAATGTACATAAATAAATGTGTAAAAAAAAAAATGTGTTATTACTGACCTTCTGATACGACTCCTGATGTGTTTCAGGATTTGGAACACCAGTATCATTCTTCTTTTTAATCTATCTATCTCCATGTATTGATGATTGATCCATATTAAATGTATAGTTATAGGACCCAAGGTAGCTTGTTATCAAGATAAGATAAATGTATAGTTATAGGATCAAAGGTAGGTTGTTATGGAGAAATGATTCGGTGTAATGGTTAAACTTAATATTTTAAACCGTACAAGAACGATATATAATTGGTCTCTTAATACGACCAAATATGATACCAAAACAATCAATCTCACAACGATCGAACATGTAATTTTAGCTCTAACATTATAATTATAAGATCACCACCTGAGTTTTGATATTAATTTAAGTGAGCAGTCACAAAAGATAAAACACTATGCATAGTAAATTATGTCAAAATATGTAGTATTAGGCAAAAATCAATAATGACACATCAATCATGACAAGCTCTCTGCGCCAATCATAAAATATATATTGACAAGCGAATTAATTAAGAGAGATTGACATTTTAAAAGGGAGAGGCCTTCCGAAATAAATTATTCAAAGAGTGTGTATAAAGTAAGGAAAAAAATTTTAATATTTAAAATAACTATAATTAATTTATGATGTTGCACTGAAAGTATGTTGCAACACAACCAGATTTAGATGTCTTATCTCAGAAAGCAGGTTTGCAGCTATGGTGTCACATTAATTAGCTTATATTTCTTTGTTGATTTGCACTCAACTAATCGTGCATTTTTTATATTTGACACATTAGTTATAGCTGAATTTTTTTTCATTATTTTTTCTAGTTTTTTGTATAATTAATTAGGACGAAATTTCTCTTTTACTTATCCTACGCCGAAACTCATGGATTTTGGATAAATGGGGAACATATTTGCAATATAACTGTTGATTTAAAAGGGATATTTTTTACATATATGTAAGTTATGTGGATATTGATTAATATTCAGAAAACGAATTTGATTTGATGAGAATGTTGTATTGTATAACAATTAATTTCATATTTTCACGTTCTTGTGTTAAGTCCAGAAATAAATGTACATGTGTGAATAAGCTCTTTTAAAACTTTGAAATTTCTTCTCCATACGAAATATTTGATATGCCATCTCAGGAACCTTTTCTTAGGATAAATGATTTTATCTGCTAGTTTTCCTCGAATAAAACAATACGTTGTTATTTTATCCGTTAGAGTTGCAATTGAGGATCAAACACTTACGAATAGGTCAAAAGTCATAGTTGTTAGTCAATGTGTAATTTTATATACATATGGCAGCACATATGCACATGTTATGCTCATTAGGGTTGGACTGTTAGGCCCATGATCCAGGGATGTGTGTCTAACTATTGATGTTGTCTTATATCCCTTACACTTCAATCTTATCCCTTCTCCAACTGTCGATCTTATCCCCAACAGAGATGGTATTATCAGTTAAGATATCATGTCACTTTTTGTAGTCCACCTAGCCGACCAGCTCAAGCGGCGGAAAATCAGTAGCTTGACGTATGAGAGTTTCTCAATAGGATATTCATCTCAGTACTACTCTTGTCATGCAAGTTTAACCCAACAACCCCCCCTCCCCCAAGAAGTATAGAAATATGCTTTTTAGAAGACTCGAATTCTTGACCTTCTCTGATACCAATTGTAGGATCAAACGTTTACCACTGAGTCAAAAATTATATCCGTCAGTCAAGGTCCAATTTTATTTTCTTATACATGTGGAAGCACAGAATGTACAATGCGTTAGGATCGGGCCGTTAGGCCCATGAGTTGGGAAACATGTGTGTCTAACTACCCTGTACCATGTCTCTTAGAGCTATCGTCGGTCTTATCCCAAGCAGAAATAGTGTTAACAGTAAATATCTGACGTTAATACTTGACGTACGAAAGCTTATCAAAAGGTCATCAATAAGCCATTCACGCGTAACCCAACACAATAATTCTTGTTCTTGAAATGTTCAAATGATTAAATGAATATCGAAAATTCATATCAAGTTTGGTTTAAAAGAATCAAGCAGAAATGAAAAGAACCAGACTCTAGAAATTTTTTTTTTAATAAAGTGCGGAAAATAAACAACTTAAAAAGTATGGCTCGTCCCTTCAAAACATTTTCTCAGCATCATTTTAAAACATAAATAAAATAAATATCAAAACATTAAATCATCCATACGGCTAAAAATCAGTATAAGTAAAAGTTGCGGAAACTGATCATGACTGACTAAATATCTGAAAATATTTCATGACATAAATAATGACGTCAGAGTGGTCACGGGGTAACAGCTGCCCGGGCGCTCAGAGATCCTCACCGCCAGTAGGAACAAAGTCAACAGGATCATCACCTGCAACATCTAAAACTAGTGAGCCTAAAGGCCCAGCATGCTCTATCTGATAATAACAAGGTACGTATAGTAAAACCACATGCAAGCACATACGTGTAGTAAAATAACTGTAAGACATGCATTCGTGACTGATCGTAAAACATGCTTTGAAACTCTTCATACATGATCATATATCGTAACATATTGAGGCATGAACATAACGTAATGTAACATAAATGTAACGCCTAAAAATCCTGAATACGTAGAAATGAGTGCATGACTAGGGGGAAAAATCATTTTAGAAAACATGCCATTTTATGTGATTTACTTATGATTTTTTATGTTGCATGATATGTATGATCTGTTTTTAGCCTGTTGAGTTACGGACGCGTGGAAGAGACTAAAATTTCCGAAAATTGGGATTTTATGATTATTTTTTAAGGGACCCGTTTGTCTCCTATACGGGCTATTTTAATGTAGTTTAATGTTTTTTAAAATTTGAGAGGCCTTTTATTTCGAAAGAGTTAAAGCCATGTTTAAAGTTTTAATTAACATTTCAATTTAGTGGAGGGTTAGGATTGTAAAATTTCATTTAATTTTCTTAATTAATCATGAGAGGTCATTTGTGTCACACTCATTATTTCAAAACACAAATTTTGTAAAACATCTAGCCTCCACTAATCCTCCATAGCCATCCCCCTCCTCCATTGCTCAACCCCATCGGGGTCAGCTCGGTGCAACCTATATAAATAAGGAGCGAAGCGCTGTTCACGTCACAGCCCCATCGGTTCTTCAAGTTCTTGGGTGATTCAAATACGGTCTTGTCCCGATCTCGCGTCCTACACGTCGATAACTCGTAGATCTCCCCTTTCTCCAATCCAGACATGTAATATCTATTCTTTTTCTCACAATTTATACCATATTATACTATTTTTAATGAAAACTTGCATGAAATGTATGTGTTATGCATTGATCTACGTTTAATATTTTAGCACCATGCATGATTCACGTTTTCTAACATGTTTTTCGATTGATTCTTGATTTGCTTCGGCTAAGGGTTGTTCTTAGGGGCTATGGCTCGGTCATAAGAGGTTCATGGTGGTCCATATATGATGATAGGATGGATAGAACATCACTGGATCGGGACTAGACATGCAGCCACATGGTATCTCACGTCGTGTGTGGGCTGCCCGATTCAGGTGCGTTGTTCGTGAGTTGTGGCTCACGGTTGGGATCGTGGTTGGTTCCAATGGAACCGGCTGGACCTGGGGGTCGTCCAGCCGGATCAGGGAGGCCGAGAGGCGTGACGAGGCGAGGTCGCAAGGTTGGCGGCGACGGGTGTGTGTTTTGCGTAGGGTTGGCTTGGTTGCATGGGCCGACCGGTTCGGCTGGACCGGTTGATTCGGTTTGATCGGGTCGGTTAGTCGGGGGTCGAGTCAAAATGTTTTAAACTCGATCCGAGTTATTTTAATTCTGGACCGATTATTTTAATTATAGAGTATAAGGTCCAATTTTAAGATTTTCGGTCAAATGTTTTAAAGTCAAATTATTTAGTCAAATTTTTAATTAATTTGGACCTAATACTTTATTTAGTTTAAAGTCAAAATTAGGGCCTTTGGGATTTTATTTAGTCAAAGTTGGTCAATATTAAATATTTGTTTTTTTTTTGTAAAGAATGGAGTATTTTAGAAATTTTAAAGGTTGAATTTAAAGTTATGGGTCAAGTCTAGTATTAGGCTGAGCTCCAATTTTAAGTTAAGTCAAGGTTCTTTTGGCTTAGAAGTAGTGGGCCAGACTCCTGAACCAGTCCTTGACCGGAGTAGAAAATGTAGAAGCCCGTGAATATATATTTAATTATATATGTAGTATTCTATGTATATTAATGTTTTTAAAGAAAAGAATTAAATATATATTGACGGGCTACGCTTTTAAATTGCATGATTTTAAGAAATGCACGCATCATGAGATTTTATGAAACGTTAAAGACTTGTCCTTTTTTTTGAGAAAAAACCCGAGAGATTGAAGTGACTTGTGGCAAAATTTAATGATGGGAGCTAGTCGGGATACCGGGCCCGAGGATCTCTTGTTTTAATGTATTACGAGCCTATGGATTCATGTGATCACGACATGGTGAAGTGACATAGGAGGTGTTTGGGATACCGAGGTAAGGTCGGGTGAACCGCACTGCCACATACGTTGGTTCTTTCAACTGATCAGTCATACGTTCACTCACATTTTCACTGATACGACTCATACTATGTTACCTTACGTCATTCCTTATGTATGTTATATGATTATGATACGTTATGATATGTTACAAATCATGTTTTACGATCATCCATGCATACATAATTTAACGTATTTTATATCACGTATGTGCTTGCATGTGATTTTATTATTACGTACTTTGTTATTTAAAAGATAGAGCATGCTGGCCTTTAGGCTCACTAGGTTTAAATGATGCAGGTGATGACCCTGTGGATTTTATCCCGACTGGCGGTGAGGACCTCTGAGCACCTGTTGCAGCAGTACCTCATGACCACTATGATGTCTTTATTTACGTAATGATACACTTTCAGACATTTTATTTACATGTTCTGTTTCCGCAACATTTTCATACTCTGATTTTTAAATAGCATTGATGATTTAATGTTTTCGAGGTATTGGTTTTATTCTGTTATAAAATGATGTTGAGAAAATGTTTAAAGGGACGAGCCATACTTTTTAGCTTAGTTATTACGCACATTATTTTTTTAAAAAAAATTCTAGAGTACGATTCGTTTCTGTAAAAGGACGTGTGAGTCATATCCATGAAGTGTGAGCCATAACATAAGCGATTGATCAATCACAATAACCAACGTACGTGGCGATGCGGTTCACCCTACCTTACCTCGGGATCCCTCACAACTCTATGCTGCCACTTCACCATACCATGAACACATGGATCCATAAGCTCGTAATAACATGAACAGGGGTTCATCGGGCCCGGTATCCCGATTCCGCCCATCGTAAACTTGCCACACATCACTTCAATCCCTCAAAAATATTTTCTTTTCTTTCATTCCTTAACATTTCATAAAACTTTCATGATGCGTGCATTTCATAAAACATGCAATTTAAAGGCTTAGCCCGTCCATATATATTTAATTCATTCATTTAAAACATCATCATACATAAAATACTACTATCTATAATTAAATATATATCGTGATCACATGGATCCATAGGCTCGCAATACATTAAAAAAGGGAATCCCGGGGCCCGGCTACCCGACTAGCTCCCATCATTAAATTTTGCCACAAATCACTTCAATCCCTTGAGTTTTTCTCAAAAAAAAAACATGCCTTAAACGTTTCATAAAATCTCATGATGCATGCATTTCTTAAAAACATGCAATTTAAAAGGCTTAGCCCGTCAATATATATTTAATTCTTTCATTTAAAACATTATCATACATAAAATACTACATATATAATTAAATATATATTCACGGACTTCTACATTTTCTACTCCGATCAAGGACTGGTTCAGGTGTCCGATCCACTAATTCTAAACATGATTTGACCCATAACTTTAAAATTGAACTAAAAAGGTTTATAAAATACTCACTCCTTTACTTTAAAATCAAACATAAAAATTCGACTAAATAAAAGTTCTCTTGACTAAAATTTTGACTTTAAACTTAAATAAAAGTATAAGGCCCATCAACTAAAAGGATTTTGACTTTAAAAATATTCGGTCCGACATGCTAAAAATTAGACTTAATCTTTTAAAATAAAAACACCCGACCCAGAAATAAAATAACTTGGACAAGACTTAAAACATTTGGCCCGACCCTCGACTGACTCGACCCCGTCTAGCTGACCGACCCAACCGAACCTTGCGCCACGTGACACTCCAGCCTTTCGGCCCCTCACCTCCGGCCACCCTTGGTCGGAGCCCCCTCGGCAGGACCATCCCAGGGTCCAGCCGGTCCCCTTGGACCAAGTCATGGCTCCGGCATGAGCCACAATGCTAGGTCGAAGTGTAAGGAGGAAGCCCGCGTCGCTTGATGCATGCGGCGTGCGTGGTTCATGGCTCGACCAACATGTTGAGCCACCTTCTCCCCCAACAAAGGACCACCACTAGACCATCCTAGGACCACCATGAATCGACCTCAAGCCTCTTGAACCATCCATGACCAAGGAAAGACAAGAAAATGAATAAAAAACGCAATGAAAACTATGAAACATGCATGGATCTCAAACATTATGCATAGATCAATTAAAATCACATGCGATTCATGCAATCATTCATTGAAAACAGTATAATATGGTGTATATGGTGAGAAAAGAGAGATTAGAGCATGTCTTGATTGAAAAATATGGAAGAATTACGCGTTACCGGAGCGGAGGACAAGAGATCGGGACAAACCACCTTGAATCACACCAAAAACTTGAAGAATTTCGTGAAAGGGGAAGGGGAGGAGGCGACGTGAATGGAGAGGGGAGGGAGGAGGCTAGGGTTTCTTCAAAATTAGGGTAGGGAGGAAATGAATGAAGTTCCAAAGAACCCCTCTAAATGATTTAATTAGGAAAATAATAGACTTTTCCAATGCTAACCCTACACTAAAATTTTGAATCAAACTCTAAACGTAGGCTTTAATTCTTAAATTTTCGTAATACATAGCCTCCTCAATTTTAAAATATAGGAAAATCCATTAAAACAGCCCGTAAAGGCGAAAAACGGGTTGCCCTAAACCAATAATTATAAAAATCACATTTTTCATAAATAGTGCTTAAAGTAATAATTTTAGATCTTAAAAAAATATGAGGGCTTAAAAACATTTCAAATACTTTTCATCTCGGTCGTCTCTAGTCTCCTCCACGCGTCCGGAACACAAATGGGCTAAAAAAACATAACATGCATATCACGCAACATTAAAACTACCATTAAATCACATAAAATAGCATCTAATTTTCTAAAATAATTTTCCCCCTAGTCATGCACTCATTCTCACGTAATTAGGATTTTTTGGGCGTTACAAGAAATCACTTGATATAACCCTCTAAAAACCGATCAAGTATTTTGGAAATTATTTGAAAATAATACAAGGAAGTAAAAGAGAACTTTTCTCAAGATAAAAGGTTTTATCCATGATGGATAATTTAAGTTTTGGTGAAGACAAAAGATCGCCTAAGTAAATCTGGTCAGAGATTAACGATCAGATCAGGTCAAAGCTTATTGCGTTGTTTATTCAGATCAGATCGGAGCTAAATGAGTAAAGATAACTCGGCACAAAGGAATTCAGATAAGAGTTTGACTTAATCAGTTTAGATGTTCAGATCATCTTAGGAAAGTCCTGTTCAGGGAAACGATTTTGATATTCAGATAAGGTGATCAGATCAGGTATTCAGATCGGGTGACCATTTCAGCTTAGAACAGTTCAGCACAGAGAAGTCAGCTTGCAATAAGACCTAGATATCAGTTTAAAAAGGATGTTTTACTTCAGGAAAAAACTCTTCACTCCATTCAGTTATTCAGCTTAGAAGACTTGACAGAACAAGCTCAGGATTTCGAATTAGACCAAATCAGCTCAGAAGCAATCAACTCAGAGACTATCAGATCAGAGAACTTCAGGGTGCGATCAGATTTTGAAGTGCAGTATCCGACTATTAGCTTGGTTTGACTGTTCTAATAGGACACAGGTGAGGTAACACTTACATGGTAAACTGGTCAGATCAGCTGGTGACTGAACCTACTTGTTTGGTTGCTAATACTTCTAAAGCATGGTTGTGGCATAAACACATGAATCATACAAATTTAAAATTATAGCAAGTCCGTGTAAGCAAGATTTGGTCACCGTTCTACCCAAAATTGACTTTACAAAAGATAAACTTTGTTCAACATGTCAGCTCTGAAAGCAAGTCGGGTCTACTTTTAAGAACAAACCGCGGATCAGTTGATAAATATTTTAAGTCGACTTAAAAATGAGAATCTTCTTCTACCGATCGTATTAAGAGTGATCGTGGTACTGAGTTTTTAAATCAAAATTATCTCCTATCTTGAACATAAAGAAACCAGGCATGAGTTATCTCCAGTTAGGTCACCTCAACAGAACGGGCTCGATGAGCTCCGTAATCGTACTTTAAAAGAAGTCGCGAGAACTATGCTTGCTGATTCTGGGATTTATCAAAAGTTTTGGACCGAAGCGGTGAACACTGCATGCTATACACAGAACAGATCTATGATTAACAAGAAAAAGCACAAAACACCATATGAGATCTGGAATGGAAAGCTACCAAACATTGCATAGTTTAAAGTTTTTGGTTGTCGATGTTATATTCATAATAACGGTAAAATGCATTTAACTGCTTTTGATGCACGTTCTGACATTGGAATTTTTCTTGGTTATTCAGCTGTCAGCAAAGCTTATCGCATTTTTAACAACAGAACACTGACAGATGAAGAGTCAATACATGTTAAATTTGATGAGTCTAGTTTTTCTTCAAATACTATTGCTTCAGTTAATGATATCAGCAATCAATTAGAATCTAGTAATATCCTTGAATCAAGCGATGATGAGTTACAGGTTCTAAGACCAACAGAAGTCATCCAACTTGATCCAGCAGAATACATCCAAGATGCTCAAGTAGAGGAAACCTGTTAGCATCGAATAAAAGTTATTTGAAAACCAGTTAGCACGTAACTGTGAAACCGGATCGCATCAACGTTGATTTCAGCACAACGCTAAACCAGCAAGGAGAAAAGCAGTGTGATCTGGTTAATTAAATCTTGAGCTGCAATAGCTCAGTGTTCTTGAAATATTTGTGCATCGAGATACATATTGGGTTATGAGATAAATCATGCGGAAAAACCCAAACTGAACTCTGAAAATCGAAAGCTTGTAACAGTTTTAAACATAGTTATAAAACATGCAATGAGTGAATATTAGATGCAGAAATCTATAAAGAAATACGCTGTGATTTGTTTATGGAAGTTCGGAGTTAAATCTCCTACATCTCCCCTTCTTCCGCATGGGAAGGATCCACTAGAAGACTTTGATTACAACAGCCTCTGTTGCAACCCGATCCGACAGCCAGCAGCTGCAAGAACTCATAGTACCTTTGCACACCAGCCCGCAAGCTGTGTGTCTAACAACACTTCTTTTACGTCTCAGTGAGAAAGACTACAAGACTTGTTTAACGTATCTGTCCAAAGACTACAAGGAAAGTTTTTGATTTGATTCACTTATTTTCTGTTTCGCTCAACTATCGTATGTATGAGTGAATCGTATGTGAGATTTACAGTGTACGCTCAATATCTCGAATATAAAATCTCACACACTGGGAAGTGCTCCTCTCTGAGCTGGTTGTTCGCTATCTTCCCATGGCTTGTGCTGTCGACTTGATTATTCTTTGAAGCTTTACGGTCAGTGCACCAGCTCACACCTGGACACTGAACCAGCTTGCACACCAGCTGCCACAGAGTGTGCAAACTTGCGACTAGAACTGTGTTGTGTTGTGCATTATTCTGTTTTACGTTCTGCACTTGCACATACACTCTCTCTGTTTTGTGCTCTGCTCTTGATTTATAAAGCCTATGTGCAGATTTGTCCGTTGGACACAAAGTTGTAGCCCGTTGAGAAGTATTCTGACAGATTGTACTTTCCTTTGTTATTTATTGCTTCTGCAGGCTTTATTTATTTTTCGCATGTGAACACTGTTCTGAGAAGACAACACGACAAATCGATTTGAACATTGATAAACAGTCTTCGTATAGTCTTGTGTTAAAATCGTTTTGCTTGTCGTTTAGTCCAATTATGCTCTTGTCCTCAGAAGTTGTTTGCTCTGCTCGCCAAGCTGGTTGACCTTAACCAGCTTGGTTCTTGTACACCCGCTTGTCTCTGTTCTGGTTTGCACTGAGCTGGTTGATACTTTTACTATTCTTGTAACGCCCAGAAATCCTGATTACATGAGCATGAGTGCATGACTAGGGGGAAAATAGTTTTTAGAAAATTATGTGTCATTTTATGTGTTTAAGTGTTAAATTGATGTTTTAAGATGTTCATGTCATGTTTTTAGCACGATCGAGTTCCGGACGCGTGGAAGAGATAGGGGATGATCGAGGTGTAAATTTATTTGAATTTTTAAGCCCTCATATTTTAAAAGCTAAAATTTATTATTTTAATCAGACTTTACGAAAAATGAGATTTTTATGTTTATTGGTCGAGGGGAACCCGTTCTTCACCTATACGGGCTATTTTAATGGGCTTTAATACATTTTAAAATTTAAGGACTTTATATTACCAAAATTCAAGGTTCAAGTTTTAAGTTTAGAGTTTTAACTGATATTTTTAATTAGTGAGGGGTTAGTATAGGAAAACTCCCTTATTTTCTTAATTAAATCATTAGAGGGGTTTTTTGTTTACTCCATCCATTTTGAAACCCTAGATTTTGAAACCAAGCCTCCTCCTCCTTCCGCCAGGACGCCCCCTCCCCTTGTCCGAACCCCTTTGGTCGATTTCCGTTGAATTTCCGTGGTGATTTCAAGTTTCAAGCATCCCTAGCTCGAGTCTGTCGTCCCGATAACGCGTAGTCTGCATAGTTCTTCAAAAAGGCATGTTCTAATCTCCATTTTCTCACCATTTAAATTATATTATATTGTTTTTAAATAATGATTTCATGACTTGTATGTGAATTCATTAGATCTACGTTTGTTGTTTACGAATCATGTATGTATCACGGTTTCTAACGCGTATTTGATTTGTGCCTTGTTTTTCATGGGTCATGGACGGTTCATGGGGCTTAGGATTTGGTTCATGGTGGCTAGGGGTGGTCAGAAGTGAGGCTAAGGTGGCTCGACCAAGGGTGCGAAGTGAAGACCGCACCATCGTGCGTCGCACGGCTGCCTCCTTTGCATGCCTCGTCCGCATCGTTCAGGCCATGGTTCAAGCCATGGTTGGGTCCAGAGGAACCGACCGAACCTGGGGGTGGTCCTGCCGGCGGGCCTCCGGCCATGGGCGATCGGAGCAGGGCGGCCAAAAGGTGAGCAACCGCGTGTGTCCTTATCGACGGTGCTAGGGTTTTCGCATGGTGTGGCCGGTTTGGTTGGGCCGGCAGGGTCGATTCAACTGAACCGGGTTGAGTCAACCGAGGGCTGGGTCAAATATTTTAAGTCTGGTCCAAATTATTTTATTTCTGGATCGGGTATTTTATTTTAAAGTTTAAGGTCCATTTTTAAGGATATTAGGCCAAATATTTTAAGTCAAATTTTAAAGTTAAAAATTTAATGATTTTATGGGCCTAATAAGTTAGATTAAGTTTTAGAGCTAGATTTTTAAATTATGGGACTATTACTTTGTCAAATTTTAATGTCTGGTTTTAAATTGAAGGACTAGGTATTTTATCAATTTTAAAGTTTAAATTTTTAGATTAATGTGTCAAGTCCAATTTTGAGTTAAGTTTCATTTTAAGATTAAGCTAGGCATTTGGGCTTAGAATCAATGGGCCAGGCTCTTGAACCAGTCCTTGACCGAAGGAGAAAAATGTTGAAGCCTATGAATATATTTTAGTTATATATGTAGTATTTTAAGTATACGATTATGCATTTGTTAAGATAAAATTTATAAGTTTTGGTGAACAAAAATAAGATAAGAACTGAATCTTATAAATCAGATCTGGACAGTCAGTTATCGTGGTTAACAGTTAAGTATTTTCAGATCCAAAATATTTGGGAACAGTTTACTCAGATATCAGTTATCGAGTGGAAGATTTCGAATCAGAGCTTATCGGATTTGAGTATTCGAGTTATTTCAGTAATCAGGTTAGGATTTCAGATTTGAGGGTATTCAGATTTGACTCAGAGACTTCGGTAACAGATCCGGGTATGATTTTTCAGATGTTATATTTCAGATCCGAGCTTTTCAGACGTTATCAGTAACAGACTCAGATGTGAATAGACTCCACACAGAGTTGTTCAGATTTCAGATTTGATAGTGTTTCTATATTACGAGAAGAGTACAGTATTTCAGATCTAACAGAGAAGGAATATTCGTATAAGCAGAGTACTTCAGATTTGAGGTATAGAAATCAAGGGAAAAGTTTTCAGGTCTGAAGTTATTGATACGACAGATAAGTTTATTTGAGAACAGCTTTCAAACTTCAGTACTACAACAAGATGTGAGCTTCAGATCTCACCAGATGCTATCAGTTGATTATTTGAGAGGAATCAACGGTCACAACGTGAATTAAGGAAACAAATCAGAACTATTTTTAGTAAAGTCGCAATTACGCAGAGTGATTGATACGCTGTTTACCCAGTTTGGTAAATGAGTCAATTAAGCCCTGACAAGCGACGATGAAGATATACGAAGGGATTTGTTTCTACTGACCGTTGAGATTGAAGAGTATAAAGATTTCAAACATAGAAGCGCTCTTGGTGTCTCGGTTGATTTATCGTATACTCACGCTCTCAAAATTCTGGGAATTCTCAAGTGCTCAAAATATTCTAGTCCCAGTGTTTTAATCTCGAAGAACATTCCTTTGTTCTTATTAGATTTATCTTCGAGATAACTACAGTACTCAAAACATTGTTCAGTGTATTATTCATATTGAGTCTGTAACGAACGTGCTTCTTGAAGCAGTTCGAAAATATACTTGATTGTAAACAGCAGTGTATCTGCTTCGTTGTGGTGGCTAGGAGTTCACTTGGAGCGAGGCTCGGCGATTGGGTGTCTAAAGTGTCTGTATTCATCAAAGTCTTCTAGTGGAACATTCCTGCAAAGGAAGAAGGGGAGACGTAGGATTTGATATCCGAACTTTCAGAAACAAACTCTTGTTCCCTGCACTTTTACTTTATTTGCATCATATTTATTTATTGTATACTGTTCACTGCTCAATCGGTTTATTTCCGTACATTTCTATTGTTAACCGAGAGATCAGACTTAGACTGGGAACCTCGATCTGGTAACTCAGATCTGAATTTAGCGAAGGCTTGTAAAACGTTTTTTAAGGTTTCAAAAATTAAAAGTCCAAAGGAGTTCATTCAACCCCCTCCCCCCCTTCTGAACTCCTAGGCCTATTTTCGATCATAATTGATCCTATCAATTGGTATCAGAGCCTGTGTATCTCAGTTATTGAACAGTATTATTTTTGCGCTTTATATATTTAAAAATGTCGTCTTCTCACAACAAAATTCCTATGTTTTCCAAGGAGGAGTACGATGATTGGAAGATTAGGATGCAAGCTCACTTGGCCGCGCAAGACGATGACATGTGGTTCGTTATTACTGATGGACCCATGAAGATCATGCAAGCCAATGCAGAATAGCAATATCTGATGGAGCACCTTAGTAGGTAGAAAAGAACCGACATGAATATACAACTGAGGACAAGAAAAAATCCAATCTGGATAATGTGGCGAAGGAAATTCTCTATAAGACGGACAAAAATATGTTCAGCAAGATCAAGACCTGTGCCACTGCCAAAGAAATATGGGAGAAACTGACTCAAATCTGCGAAGGCAATGACGAAACCAAGGAGAACAAATTGACCGTGGCCCAGCAGAAGTATGAGTCGATAAATATGCGAGATGGAGAGACAATGGCTGAGTTCGATGAAAGATTCAGTGCTGTTGTAATAGAGCTGACCAGTCTTGGCAAGGAATACAACAACCGAGAGTTGGCTCTCATGGTGATGAGAGCGTTGTCGAGAGAATGGGATGTTAAGACCATGGCGATGCGGGAGTCCAAAGATCTGAACAAGCTTGAGCTCCAAGATCCATTTGCAAATCTCAAGGCTTACGAGTTCGAGCTGGAGAGCAGATCTGAGGCTGGACCGTCTACATCCCAACCAACTACAGCTCTAGCAGCAACGACATCTGAACAGTTGTAATGCCCAGAATCATTAAGAAGAGGATTAATTTAACGTTCCAACAATTATGAAGTGATGAAGTTTACTTATGAGCTCGGATTTCTTCTGGAAGTGTTGGGTGATTCAGAAACTGTGTATCGTTAAATTGCGTTAAGTGTGAGAACCAGAAGAAGTAACCATATGAAGCGATTTGATAAGATCAGCAGCAGGTTACTGTAGCTCGCGACTGGTTGAAATTTGAAATTCAGTTGAAGCGTTAGTGTTGATTTTAGCTGGAAGAGAATGTGCGAATATAAGAGTTAATGAGAGAGCGCCACGTGTTAGTTACTGTTACGCACGAGAAATCAGCAGCAAGAGTTTCTTACGCATCTGCTGGTTTATATACCTGCTGGTTTTGATGTATACCTGCTGGTTGATAGTGTATCGGCTGGTTGATGATGACGTAGGTGCGACGTCGTCGTTTTGATAATTAACGCAAACCCGTCGAGGGGAAATTAGTTCCAGCTGAGAGAATATACGACAGCATTTTGAATTATGACTATGAGCCTTGATACGATGTCGTTTAGCAACCAGACGAGGAGTTGGAAATCAGTCGAGAGATTGTGGTATCTGCTGATTATCCAGTCGAGGGGACAATGCGACACCGTTTTGAGTATAAACAGGAAATGTTGATACGATGCCGTTTCGACTAATGTTGCGAAATCAGCTGTTAGAAGAGAAGTACGACCAGCTGCTGGTTTCTTTGAATAAAGAGGTAGTACCAGCTGAGGATACGTAACGACGTCGTTGGAATTAGTTATAACGACATCGTTTTGAGTTTTGAAATGTTGCGACTGGATATATGTAGCGACTGGATTTATGTTGCGACTGGATTCCTGTTGTTGCGACTGGTTATTACAACAGCTGATTCTTGCGTCTGCTGAAGAACAACGATATTCGAACAGCGACTGAGGACGATGAACAGCAGTTGAGGAATCTGTTTATCGTTATCCACCTTCGAAGCGGTGGGAGTATATCTTGTTTGAAGACTCAGCATGACACGTGGAACTTACATAGAACACGTTGGAAATGCTGCAGGAAGACAGAGATCGATTGTCTATATATAGGATTGAATTTGAAATGCTGCGAACATCTGAATTTCAGCTATCGACCTTTGCTCTTGAGAGTATCTCCGGAAGTGAGGAACAGAGCTTAAGAACGCTGATTGAAGTATTTGAGAACAGAGGAACGAAGGTATAATCTGGCAGTAGAGTCAGGAACTAGATTACTCGGGAATGATAGTTCTTGAGTATTCCGCTGAAATCACATACATGTCTGATTACTGTTCTTGATTTAGAACTTGAGTTATGTGTGTGTCGATCCATCACAGGTAGTGGATCTTTTATATTTGCATGAGTTTGCATATTGAAGAGAATTGAATTGATTCTAATGCCCAGGACTGAGTTGTCCTGATTTTCGAAGCCGGAGATGGTTTCAATAGATGAATATTCATGTCAAGATCGGATACGAATCTTGATGGCGTCGAACTGATATGGAATCAATTCTGAGATTGAAGAGGAGAACTAGAATCATTTCATATCATTGCATTCATTTACAGTTGATACACTGTTATGCATTTTATTGTTATTATGCATACCTGCTGATTATATTGAGATTATTCTCACCGGAGTTTATCCGGCTGTTGTTTTGTTTTGTACAGGAAGAAAGAACTAGTGTTGAGCAACTACGGGTAGCGAGAGATACTACCTAGACGCTAGACCAGCAGCAAGAAGATGAAACACTAGCTGATAGTCTAGATGTTTGGACGACTGGTCTTAAGTTGCTTACGTCTGGTTTTATATATAAGACTTAATCGTGTACTAGTTAACTTAATTTGTAACCGTTGTAAACTTTGAAGTCTTTGTATAAATGAGTCATGGTTACGCTACCAGTTGAATTTATTATGCTTCTGCTGACTTACGCTTCTGCTGGTTGAAATTTTTTTTGTAGTACGTTATATAGAAACCAGATTAGATTGTTAAACTTGTTTAGTTTACATTAATAACCAACTGATTAAGATTAGAAGATTAATTGTGAGCAGAGAGCCTCACAACAGGTGGTATAAGAGCTGTTTTTACAGTAGTGAAATCTTTGAACTGGATGAGTGGGGTAGATCGAGTTCTTCTTATGATGAATTGCATGCTTGTGTGGTATATGTCTTACTGCTTTTGAATTTATACCCCATGATTCTTGTGAATAAATGGTAAGAATATACCGACGAACTATGAGAAGTACATGCGTTGGAAGTGATTAACAGCATGAGTGAAGTATGAATCAGCACTCGATCTCTTGAACAGCAGTACATTGATGTATGCTAATCAGAGGAGGGACTGAAATTGATTTGTTATTATTTGATGAGAAATGATAAACCCGTCTGTTTGATTCTTAGATATGCCTCCTCGAAGAATCACGAATCGGCAGACAGAACAGGGCAGTACATCTACTGAGGTTTTGAATGCAGCTGCTACTCCAATGGAAACTTTACTGAAAAGATTCCAGTCGTTTAAACCACCGACGTTGACAGGAACAGAAAGTGCTATTGATTGTGAAAACTGGTTAGAAGATATAGAGCAGTTATTCGAAGCACTTGAGTACACTGATGAGCGTCGGGTGAAATTGATTATACACCAGCTGCATGGTATTGGGAAAAGTTGGTGGGTAGCAACAAAGAAAGCGCTTGAAAATCAGGGTACTGTAATTACATGGGCAGTATTCCGAACAGCTTTCTATCAAAGGTTCTTCCCAGTCTCTTATAGGAAAGATAAAGGAGCGGAATTTGCGAACTTGCGACAAGGGCAGTTGAATATAGAGGATTATGTTGCCAAGTTCACGAGTTTGCTGAAATTTGCGCCACATGTTGCTATGACTGATGAAGCACAAGCGGATCAATTCATTAATGGATTGAACCCAGATGTCTTTACCTTGGTAAATATTGGAAGACCCAATACTTTTGCTGATGCGTTGAATCGAGCAAAAGGAGCTGAAGCTGGATTGCTAAGGCAGCGAAGAGCACAATTTGTGCCAGCAGCAGAGAATCCACAGATTCCACCACCCCCACGCTTTGATGCTGGAAGCAGCAGCAGTGGGAAAAAGAAAAATTTCTTTAAGGGAAAAGGGAAACAATTCAAACGATCTGGAACCAGTAGTTCTTCCAGCTCGAGCGATATTAAACAAATGCAAGCGGGACCACAAGATGGTGAGTATTGTAACAAGTGTGGAGGGCGACATGCCACAGAACAATGCAGAGGAGTATCTGGCCTCTGCCGTATTTGTAACCAGCCGGGACATTTTGCGAGAATATGTCCTCAACGTAATTCTGGGAATTTCCAGAATTCAGCAGCAACAAGAGCAATGCCAGCACCCGAAAGGTCTTCTGTACAATCTTATCAACCTCAAAATCCCCAAAAAAGTAGACAAGGAGGAAGCCAGACAGTGAGCCAACCTCCAAAGCAACAAGCAAAAGTGTTTGCATTGACTGAAGAGCAAGCACAGGCAGCCCCAGATGATGTTATTTCAGGTAACTGCTACTTGTGCAACTTTCCAGCTTATGTCTTAATTGATACTGGTGCATCACATACCTTCATTTCCGAGCATTTTGTGATAGCACACAAGTTGTCTGCTGAACCTTTAACTGAAATATTATCGGTTTCTTCACCTCTGGGGAAAGGAATGTTATCGATCACAACAGTGAAAAATTGTGTGTTACAGTTTGAGGGTCACACAATTGAAATTGATTGTGTTGTGCTTGGATTATCTGATTTTGATTGTATCGTGGGCATTGATATGCTAACCAAGTATAGAGCAACCGTAGATTGTTTTCAGAAAGTGGTTCGATTCAAACCAGAGAAAACTGATGAATGGAAATTTTATGGTAAGGGATCACGAGCCAGAATTCCTTTGATCTCGGCTATTACAATGAATAATCTATTGCAAAGAGGATCGGAGGGATTTCTGATTTATGCAATAGATACAAAGAAAAGTAGCCCGAATCTGGTTGATATACCAGTAGTGTGCGAGTTTGCTGATGTTTTTCCTGATGAGATCCCAGGATTACCTCCATATCGAGAGGTAGACTTCAGCATTGAATTAATGCCAGGTACCCAACCAATATCGAAAGCACCATATAGAATGGCACCAATTGAGTTGAAGGAATTGAAAGATCAGCTGGAGGATCTTCTTACCAAGGGATACATTAGACCAAGTGTTTCTCCTTGGGGTGCTCCAGTATTATTTGTGCGCAAGAAAGATGGATCAATGAGGCTATGTATCGATTACCGGCAATTGAACAAAGCAACTGTAGAGAATAAATATCCTTTGCCACGAATAGATGATTTATTTGATCAGTTGCAAGGTTCGACAGTATATTCAAAGATCGATTTGAGATCGGGATATCATCAATTGCGAGTAAGAGATGAAGATATATCGAAGACTGCCTTTCGAACAAGATACGGTCACTATGAGTTTGTGGTTATGCCATTTGGATTGACTAATGCACCAGCAGTGTTCATGAGTTTAATGAACCGAGTCTTCCAGCGATATCTTGATGATTTTGTGATTGTACTTATTGATAATATTCTAATCTATTCGAAGAATCTGAATGATCATGCGAGTCATCTTCGAACAGTGTTACAGACTTTGAGAAATGAGAAGCTGTATGAAAAACTGTCAAAATGTGAGTTTTGGCTACAAAGAGTTGTTTTTCTTGGGCATATTATCTCTGGAGCTGGAATTTCAGTTGATCCCAGTAATATAGAGGCAGTAATCAATTGGCCTAGACCAAAATCTGTGCCTGAAATTCGAAGTTTTATGGGTCTTGCAGGATATTACCGAAGATTTATTCAGGATTTCTCGAGTATTGCAAAACCTATCGCTCAGTTGACACAGAAAAATGTGCCCTTTGTTTGGTCAGAAGCATGCGAGAACAGTTTTCTTGAGTTGAAAAAGAGATTAACTACTGCACCGGTATTAACAATTCCTGTAGGTACTGGTGGATTTGTAGTATATTGCGATGCATCTCACCAAGGATTAGGGTGTGTTCTAATGCAGCGAGGTCATGTGATTGCATACGCCTCAAGACAGCTCAAACCTCATGAAATTCGCTATCCAATTCATGATCTTGAATTAGCAGCCATCGTGTTTGCATTGAAGATATGGCGACATTATTTGTATGGTGAGAAATTTGAGATCTTTTCGGATCATAAGAGTCTGAAGTATCTATTTTCCCAGTCAGAATTGAATATGAGACAACGAAGATGGCTGGATTTATTGAAAGATTTTGATTGTGAGATCAAGTATTATCCAGGGAAATCGAATGCAGCAGCTGATTCTCTGAGTAGGAAGATTTGTGCTTTATCTTTGACTACGATCGAGGTGTCTAATATGATAGAAACTTGCTGCATTTCTGGGTATGTATTTGGAAGATGTGTTGGTATGTGAATAGCAGACTTGTATTCCAGATATTAAGGAGTTGAAAGATACAGATTTTGAATGAAGCTCATCGAAGCAAATTCAGTATTCACCCTGGTGGCAGAAAGATGTATAACGATTTAAAGAAACAATATTGGTGGAAACAAATGAAGACTGATGTGGCTGAATTTGTTTCAACATGTTTGAATTGTCAGCAGGTAAAAGCGGAAAGAAAGAAACCTGCTGGTTTATTACAGAGTCTATCAGTTCCTGAATGGAAATGGGATCATATTTCCATGGATTTTGTAACGAAATTGCCAAAATCATCCAGAGATTGTGATGCAATTTGGGTGATTATCGATAGGTTGACAAAATCTGCGTGTTTTATTCCTTATCGAATGACCTATCGACATGATCAAATGGTAGATCTTTATATTCGAGAAGTGGTAAGATTGCATGGAGTACCAAAATCCATTGTGTCGGATAGAGATCCCAGATTTACTTCTCATTTCTGGAGTAGTCTTCAGCAAGCACTGGGTACAAAACTACATCTAAGCACTGCTTATCATCCTCAAACTGATGGGCAATCTGAAAGAACAATTCAGACACTTGAGGATATGCTTAGAGCAGTAGTATTGGATTTTGGAATGTCATGGCAAGATTCATTACCGCTGGTGGAATTTTCATACAACAATAGCTATCAAACCAGCATTGAAATGGCTCCGTTTGAAGCATTGTATGGAAGAAAGTGTCGTTCACCATTGTATTGGGATGATGTTTCAGAAGTACCTGAGTTAGGACCAGACTTGATTAGAGAGATGACCGAGAAAGTAAAGTTGATTCAGCAGAGAATGCGAACTGCGCAGCATAGGCAAGCCAAGTATGCGAATACCAGACGAAGACCTTTGAGTTTTGAAACAGGGGACAAAGTATTCTTGAAAATTTCTCTTTTCAAGGGTACAATCAGATTTGGAAAAAGGGGAAAATTGTCTCCTAGATTCATTGGTCCTTATGAAATTTTGGAGAAGATAGGTGATCTCGCATATCGACTGGCTTTACCTACATCTCTTTCGGGTATACATGATGTTTTTCATGTATCTAACTTGAGAAAGTATATGCCTGATAGTTCTCATGTTATTCCTGCTGAAGAAGCTGATTTGGATGAAACTTTGAGCTATTTTGAACAACCAATTCAGATTCTTGATCGGAAAGACAAACACCTTCGCACGAAGACGATTCCATTAGTGAAGATTCAATGGAATCGACATGGCGTTGAAGAAGCAACCTGGGAAGTAGAAGATGACATGAAACAACGATTTCCATATCTCTTCCAATAAGGTTAGCTCTTGTTCAGCATCAATTTCTCCTTATGTTCATATATAGATAGCGACTGCTGATGAGTTCTAGGACGAACTCTTATCTTAGAGGGGGAGAAATGTAATGCCCAGAATCATTAAGAAGATGATTAATTTAACGTTCCAACAATTATGAAGTGATGAAGTTTACTTATGAGCTCGGATTTCTTCTGGAAGTGTTGGGTGATTCAGAAACTGTGTATCGTTAAATTGCGTTAAGTGTGAGAACCAGAAGAAGTAACCAGATGAAGCGATTTGATAAGATCAGCAGCAGGTTACTGTAGCTCGCGACTGGTGGAAATTTGAAATTCAGTTGAAGCGTTAGTGTTGATTTCAGTTGGAAGCGAACGCGCGAATATAAGAGTTAATGAGAGAGCGCCACGTGTTAGTTACTGTTACGCACGAGAAATCAGCAGCAAGAGTTTCTTACGCATCTGCTGGTTTATATACCTGCTGGTTTTGATGTATACCTACTGGTTGATAGTGTATCGGCTGGTTGATGATGACGTAGGTGCGATGTCGTCGTTTTGACAATTAACGCAAACCGGTCGAGGGGAAATTAATTCCAGCTGAGAGAATATACGACAGTGTTTTGAATTATGACTATGAGCCTTGATACGATGTCGTTTAGCAACCAGACGAGGAGTTGGAAATCAGTCGAGAGATTGTGGTATCTGCTGATTATCCAGTCGAGGGGACAATGCGACACCGTTTTGAGTATAAACAGGAAATGTTGATACGATGCCGTTTCGACTAATGTTGCGAAATCAGCTGTTAGAAGAGAAGTACGACCAGCTGCTGGTTTCTTTGAATAAAGAGGTAGTACCAGCTGAGGATACGTAACGACGTCGTTGGAATTAGTTATAACGACATCGTTT
>KV002639.1:144582-167453 GCA_001598015.1 Dorcoceras hygrometricum
CAGATACTAGTCTCAAGCTCGGGCGGCCTTATCCTCATTTTGACGGCCCAATCGACTAGGAACTAATTCAGAATACACAATGACTATTAGATGTGTTTCATGATAGCCGTCATACCCACTATCACATCTAACATACACTATATTGCATTCTAGGTCTTTACTCAACGCAATTGTTAATTATCATACAACACAATGAAAGTAAAGAATGCCATAAATGAAATGCGAATATCATATATAAAGATTGTCATATAAAAGAGTCTATAAACCCACACGCCACAAGTTGGCTAGTTGGGCATCTACTCTAACATAAATCCCACGCCAATTCCCAGCTACATCAAGCTCAGATCCGTACCTCTAATTCCTGTTAAACGCTCACCACAACAAGCCCCGTGAAATCTGGTAGAAACCTGATAAAACAACACGCACAAGATCTCAGGGAAGCTAAGAGAAGCTCACGACCGGGAGCTACACTCAACCAGCGAAATATCTTACCTCAACAACTTAACAGGAAGCTTAAATAAAGGCAAGGAACAAGATTCATCAAAACCAATGAAGTTCTACCTGAACTACGAAACACACGATCACAACAGCAACTTCGTGTTTTTGCTCCAGCCTCCTAAATCGGTATAGGGTGAAAGAGCTTCTCGAGAGGAGTCCAACTCTACCTCGAACGTGAAAAATAGTGGCCGAAAACGATGGGAATCGCCGAACAAAATCTACGGTGAATAGTGCTCTAGGGTTCGAGAAACAGGGGTCGAAAATCGGGAGAATTTTACTAAGTATGGGATCTGGTATCTCAAATCGAAGACCAAGTCTTCCTTAAATACACGATTGAAATCTGGTTAAAATGTCCACCGACAAAAATAGATCCCACAAGCCAACCAACGCATGCGCTACATTGCTCAAAAGCCACGGTGAAGTCTGATTACTACCAATAAAAAACGCTGAAAGCTGGAATGGCGCTAACACTAAAATCCGAACAACAAATGCATTAAAAGCTATAGAAATCTGAACCATAACCGCGCTACCCGCTGATCACTAAACGCTGGAATCTGGTCACTCGCATGCTAACTCGCGAAGCAGATTTCACACAATAGCGCAAACAATTACACCACACTCTACGTCCAGATCTCAGCACCTAGCACAATAGCTTTCACGCGAAATGCAAAACACGCGGGCAGATCTCACAAACATACCGCGGCAGATCTCAACAATTTAGCGCAACAGATTTCACCACATGCCGTGGCCAGATCTCTCCTTCCCACGCGGCATCCAGACTTCACGAAATGCATCGCACGCTGCGCCACGCTCAACAGCACGACTAGATCTCACCTACGCTACACATCGCGCCGCAACAGCCAGCGTCTAGCTTTCTCAAAAATCCGAACAGATTTCACCCGAACGCTCAAAACAGATTTCTCACAAAAATCAGATTTCAACTCGAAAATTCCAAAATTTCCAGATTTGCTCTAAATGTGATTTCTGACCCGAAAATGCAAACGAAACCTTCAAAAAGAATTCCGAACACCCAGAATTCCTCAAAAACCGATTAATCCAACAATTAATCTTTATTACAATTTCAGGTCTCACATGTGTGACAAAGGTTATACAGTTAACTTTGAAAATCACACATGCACAGTTCAGAGTCCGGATGGTCTGACTGTATTGGTAGGCAAAAGATCGGGGAAAACCTATATTATCAATTGGTCAAAGAATATGGGATCTGAATAGATTTTCCTAGCAGCTGACTCTTCCAAGAGCTGGCTGTGGCATCAAAGAATGAACCATCTAAACTTTAAAACTCTTGCCAAATTGAGTAAGCTTGAATTGGTTTCTGGTATGCCCAAACTAAATTTTTCTAAGGACAAGATTTGTGCAGCATGTCAGCTGGGTAAACAGATTCGATCTACTTTTAAAAAGAAAAATGGTCAACGTTCTTCTCGAAGCTTAGAGCTTTTACACATGGATCTTTTTGGTCCTATACCGTAACCAGCTTAGGGGGAACGAACTACACCCTTGTCGTTGTTGATGATTTTACAAAATTTACATGGGTGTTGTTTTAAAATCAAAATCTGAAACTGCCGACCAGCTGATTAAGCTTTTAAAATGTTTGAAAAATGACAAATCTTGTACTATCAACCGAATAAGATCTGATAGAGGTACTGAGTTTTTAAATTATAAGCTATCATCTTATCTCGAAGACATTTGGATAAAGCATGAGCTTTCATCAACGAGAACTCCTCAACAGAACGGGCTAGCTGAGAGGAGAAACTGAACTTTAAAAGAAGCTGCTCGATCTATGATTGCGTATTCCGATATTTCACAAAATTTTGGACAGAAGCAGTTAACACAGCTTGCTACACTCAGAACAGATATATTATTAACAAGACCCACGGAATTACTCCATATGAGATCTGGAGTGGTAAGAAACCTGATATATCTTATTTCAGGGTGTTTGGGTGCAGATGTTTCATTCATAATAACGGTAAAAAGCACCTAACAACTTTCGATGCCAAATCTGATGCAGGATTATTTCTCGGATATTCAACTGTGAGCAAAGCATATAGAGTGTTCAGCAATCGAAGTCTGACGGTCGAAGAATCAGCACATGTGGTTTTTTTTTAACTAAAACAGCTTTCGATCCAATTCAGCTGCGAGCTTACATGAGTTGTGTTCATGTCTGGAATCAACCAGCCTTGATGAATCAGATGACGACATGCCACAACAAAGACATTCAGCTGATCAAACAGCTTTCGATCCAATTCAGCTGCGAGCTTACATGAGTTGTGTTCATGTCTGGAATCAACCAGCCTTGATGAATCAGATGACGACATGCCACAACAAAGACATTCAGCTGATCCCCAACCAGATGTGGACACACAACAAGAAAACGCTCAAGCAGATCTGGCAGGTAACCCAGTAGTCATTGGACTAACGTTGACCCTGTACAGGAACAGATCTCATCTAGTGTGCCAGTTGCGGATGTTGGACCAACTACTTCTCAAGTGGATACACAAGCAGATCTTGTAGTACATCAATTGGTATCCAGATCATATCCAAATGCCCAAGCTTTCAACGCAAATTATCAATTGGCATCTGATCCAAATCTGGAACAACAAAGCCCTTATCAATTGGTGAAAAACAATCCAGATCAAGCCAACCAATCGAACATCCAAGCTGAACAGGGAGCTAATCCAATCGGATCCGATCTTCGGTGGAATAGAAATCATCCACCCGAGCAGATCATAGCTAACATTCACTCTCCTGTTAGCACATGAAGCCAGCTCATGCATGATCACTTTGATTCAGCATTCATATCGCATATAGAACCAAAGCTGATAGAAGAAGCCTTAGCTGACCCGAGCTGGATAGATGCAATACAAGAAGAACTTAGTCAATTTAAAAGAATAATGTATGGCAACTAGTTCCTAGACCTTCTAACCATTCAGTGATAGGAACTAAATGGGTCTTTAGGAACAAGCTAAATGAAGATGGCGTAGTAACTAGAAATAAAGCTAGATTGGTAGCACAAGGATTTAGACAGATGGAAGCCATAGACTTTGATGAGACATTTGTACCAGTAGCCAGATTAGAAGCCATACGCATGTTTCTTTCATATGCTGCATATAAAGACTTCAAAGTCTTTCAAATGGATGTGAAGAGTGCCTTTCTAAATGACATCTTAACAGAGGAAGTGTATGTTGCACAACCTCCTGGCTTCGTAAATCATACATATCCAGATCACGTTTACAAACTGGATAAAGCTCTATATGGGTTGCAGCAAGCACCCAGAGCTTGGTATGATATACTGTCAAAATTTCTTATCGATCATGATTTCACAATAGGCACTGTCGATAAGACTCTATTTAAATTTTTCAAATCTGATCATATCCTGCTAGTACAAATATATGTTGATGATATTATTTTTGGGTCAACTAACCCGAAATTGTGCCAGAAAGTTTCTATGTTGATGTAGGACAAGTTTGAGATGAGCATGATGGGCGAGCTGACGTTCTTTCTGGGATTACAAGTGAGACAGCTTGACAATGGAATCTTCATTAATCAAGCAAAATACACGAAAGAACTGCTGAAGAAATTTGGCATGGACAACTGTTCAGCAGCTACGACCCCGATGAGTGCCTCAATCAAGTTAGATAAAGATGAAGATGGAACTGCCATATAGGTATCTTTGTATCACGGTATAATTGGCTCTTTTGCTTTACCTAGCTGCTAGCAGACCAGACATCATGTTTGCTGTCTGTATGTGTGCTCGATTTCAAGCAGAGCCTAAACAATCGCATTATATAGCTGTAAAGTGAATTATTAAATATTTAAAAGGAACTTCCAATGTGGGTCTTTGGTATCCCAAAGACTCCAGATTTCAACTAATAGGTTATACTGATGCAAACTACGTAGGTTGCAGGATTGATTGGCGAAGCACAAGTGGGACTTGTCAATTATTAGGAGATCAATTGATTTATTTAAATATTTAAAAGGAACTTCCAATGTGGGTCTTTGGTATCCCAAAGACTCCAGATTTCAACTAATAGGTTATACTGATGCAAACTACGTAGGTTGCAGGATTGATTGGCGAAGCACAAGTGGGACTTGTCAATTATTAGGAGATCAATTGATTTATTGGTTCAGTAAGAAGCAGACTTCAATTGCAACGTCCACAGTTGAAGCAGAGTATCTAGCGGCTGTAAGCTGCTGTGCTCAGATCTTATGGATTCAACACCAGCTCAAGGACTACGGCATTGATGCTTCTGAAGCGCCTATTCTTTGTGACAACACCAGTGCCATCGCGATCACCCAGAACCCTGTGCTGCACTCAAGAACAAAGCATATCGATATCAGGCATCATTTCATAAGAGATCACGTGCTCAAGAAGGACGTCCGACTGGAATATGTGCCAACAGATCAGCAAGTTGCTGACATCTTCACAAAACCTCTACCGGATGCTAAGTTTTTATACTTTCGAAATATTCTTGGTATCTTAGAGCTGCCTTGACTTTTCCTTGTGCTAACAAAATTGTAGGTTGAATAGCGGTTGTTTATCAGATCTAAGCCTACTATTCAGGGGGAACAGCGGGGATTTTCAGATTTGGTAAACATTCAGACTTGGGAGAATCTAAGCTTTAGGGGGAACATCAGATCTGAATTAATAAGTGCTAAGTCAGCTGAATGCGTGAGATCTGAATCCACTCAGATTTCGCGTATATACTACCTCAGCTGATATATCAATTAGTTTCAGACTTAAGGTTGTGACGTGATGATAAAATGGATCTCGTTTTCACTTTTTACCCTTTACGGTTAAAACTCAAAATGATTTCGAAAATCTTTTCAAAAATGATTTCAAATATCTTTTCCAAAATGATTTAAAAAATCTTTTCCAAATCAAAACGCGCCACAGGATGGTTGACACGTGTGTTGTCATCATGTGAAACGTCACATCAACACAGTAAACGCGTGTCGTTTCATATTCTGTTCCTTATATAAATTTTTTGATTTCACTAACCCTTACTTTGCGCAAAATACACTATTGCTTTCCAGTGCTTCTTGCTTGTAGATAATCTGTTCTTCAGCGTATTCTTCCTAACTCAACCTATCAGCAATGGCATCTTCACTGATCAACAATGCTATTCAGGTCTACTTTGACTCAGTACTAGGAATGGAACACGAGGGGATGGTTGCTATGTTCGAAGCCCTTCTGTTATCTGGACTCAGCGGGTTTTTGGGATGTTCTTCAGCCATTTACGAAGATGATCTGGTGGAGTTCTTCCACAACGCTTCAGTCCGGGACGGTAAGATTGTTAGTACAGTTCAAGGGAAACCAGTTGCTATTTCAGAAGAATTGTTTGCTGGAACCTTTGAGTTGCCGTTGGAAAGGTTGACTGATTTGCATGAGGTGCCAAAGGATCTGGTTCTTGAAGCGAGGAGTGCATTCTCATATGATGGTAAACTGCTAAGCACCTCTTGTAAGAAGAGGGAGATGACGTCCGAGTTTCGGCTTCTGAATGATATCTTGGCGAAATCGGTGACTGTGAAGGCTGGGTCATTCGATGTTGTAACCCATGAGAGATTATTGATGACGTCTGCTATTCATGGGGGCGTTCACGTCAACTGGGGAAGATTGCTGTTTAATATTTTCAAGGATATGATAACCCCTAAATCAAAACAAGCACGAGTATATGCGGTGCAAATCTGTATTCTGTTGAAAAATGCCCCAGATCTGGAACTGGGTGAATCAAGAATTCCCACCTCTAAAGATTCTAACTTACAAAACTGTTGGCACGTATATTTCCAAAAAAAGAATATTTTTGTTGATGTGGATGAGCCAGCGGTGGAGAAATCAGCGGAGAAAAAGAAGGCAGTGTCTAAGAAGAGACCTGCTACTACTGTTGAAGCACCAGTTGTTAAGAGGAAGAGGAAAACAATGGAGAGAGCTGCTCCAGAAGCTAAGAGTTTGGCGCTTGTGACAGTAGCGCAAGAGGCTGTACCTATACAAATGGTATCAGCTGTAACCCCTCCTGCTCCAAAATGCAAAGCACCGAAGAGGAAGTTGAAGCTGCCAGTGGGTTCTGATGATGAAATTGTAGAGAATGAACCAGATGTGGAGAATGTTGTAGAGGAACAGAGGGAAAAGACAACTGCTGATGACATGGATAAGATTATTGATCAAATTATTTCTGAAACAGATCAGTTGGAAACAGATATGGAGGAACCATCGTTAACCAGATCTGATGATATAGTAGTCGAGATCACTGAGAGCTCGATTGCTGTCAATGATGAGGATGATAATCTTGATGGAGCTGAAAACGAAATTTCTAGGAAAATGGCATCTTTTACTGCACCGAAACAGTTTCTTAAAGAGCCTTTGAGATCTGGGGAGGATGACGACATGTCTGGGTCTAATCAACTAAGTAAGATAATTGAACCTGCAGCAGCTGAGAAGGACAAGGAGATTGAGCCAGTGGATACTGAGGATTTGAGCCTGGCAAAGAGTGTTGCAACAATGACTGACTCTGAGGACACAGAGCCCTTGAGCAAGGTTCTGGAACTTACAGACAAATCTAAGTCTGATGAAGAGTCCATGTCCATCGAGGATATTCTGAAACAGATCCCAGAGGGGATGTGTTTCCATCCGTGACAGCTGTAGAGATTACAAGAATAAAATTCGGACTTAGCATTGAGATTCCGGAAGTCAACGAAGGAGATTGGTACAAGGCCAGTCTCCCTCGGATTGCTAGACAAGGGGAAGACGCCTCTTGTTGCTAAGGATGAAATAAAAGGGCACTCGGCCCGGGAGATGTTCAGTTTAATTTGTGCAAACATAGATTTCCTTGTACAGCTTAGAGAAAAGATGATCGAGGATGTTGTGTCATTCTTTCATTCTTTCAATTTGAGCAGATTAGCAGTTTTTGGTTCAGCAAAAGATATTGTTGCCAAGGAAGAACAGATGTTAGCGTGGGCCGAGACAAATTCTCTTGAGACAGCTGTTCAGAGGCGAATGTATAATATAGCCAAGTACAGAGAAATGATCTTAAGGAAATTTTTGGAAGCCCGTCGCCAAAACCTCAAAGCCGGTCAACCCACGACAGCCATTGATCTTCAGATCATAGCTTTGCTCTCAGATGATCATCTCTTGGCATTAGAAACATTACAGACTCAAATGAGAATACACGAACTGAAGTGGGAACGGATATGTAGCTCAAGACTGTTTGAAGGAGAAAATAGAGATCGTGATGCAGTTATTGCCCGATCAAATACAAACAACAGGTCTTCGTGCTAGATTCGAACCATGACCTTAGTTAATGGGTCTTGGGTCATTCAAGAAGGCGGTGATTTTTGAAAACGCCTACCCAAGCCGGTTGTTTCTATCGAAATGGCAAATACCTGCTCAACGGTGCGGATACTTTAGCCCCAGTCAGTGATTCTTTCAAGATTATTCGAAAACGATGGGCTGACGTATGTATAGAAGTTTTACAGTTTTCTGCTTTTAACCTTTGCAGCCAGTTGGTTCGCATAATTTTTGCAGAGATATCGTTGCAGTCAGTTCAGTGGTAGATTTAGCAGTAGATCCGGCAGAATTTGTTGGAGTTTTTCACCAAGGTCCAGATGTACAGGTGATTACCTCAGTTTCGAGTTCTTCTTCTAGTTCTAGCCAACCAGATCCGATCTCTCCGATGATAGTTTTTCTCAGCGCAATATGGATACAACTCTGACTTCTCCAAATCCGAGTATTTCTACTGACTCTCGTATGTTCTTCACTATCGATGACATTCCTTTGGGTAGGGACAGCTGTTGACCAGATCTTGATGCCTAATGCTGATGTAACCCCGCAAGATTTCACATAGCCCTTGGCACAGCTCCGAGCTTCAATCAATCAGATTCAAATTGAGCGGTGCAGAAAAGGGATGATGCAGAAAAGCTCAAGGATGTACTTCTATTACACATAAGAGGACTTGAGCAGCGGTTTACCGAGATTTTAGAACAACATGACAGGACATTTGCCCATGTTCGACAAGAAGTTCAGCTTCAAAAGGCAGCCCTGTCCCTTGAAGTTCTGGAATCTCGACAGAAGCTACTATCTCAACAGGTTGCTTGGTCTCAGGACATGGATAGTAAATTGAAGGGGGTCCAAGACCAGCAAGCTGCCCTTTCCCATGAATTAATGGAATTCCGTGTGCAAGCATAGGAAAACTTCAATACCCTCACCTCTCAGTTGTCAGAGCTTGTTGATTATATCAATAGAGGTGGTGATGCCAAAAAGGGGGAAAGAAGTAGCAGCCTAGGTCCGCAGCATCCTCCTGATGATCGTGGCAGACCTGGTTCTGGTAATGAAGGATCTGGAGGAGGTAGTAGGAGCGGATCTTCGAGTTAAAGATATTACAAAAGTGGTGGATATCACAGAGTATCATGAAGAGGAATCGGATACTGGCTAGGAGAAAAATAAACAGTTTTAGTTTTCAGTTCTTTGTACAAATCTCTTGTAATTAGCACAGCTTTGAATATATATACATAGCGCGACTTCGAGACTAATCTTTCGTAACTTTTTAAGTCGCAGGCTGCTAAGTTTTGTCATCACCAAAAAGGGGGAAATTGTTAAGATAAAATTTATAAGTTTTGGTGATAACAAAAACAAGATAAGAATTGAATCTTATAAATCAGATCTGGACAGTCAGTTATCGTGGTTAACAGTTAAGTATTTTCAAATCCGAAATATTTGGGAACAGTTTACTCAGATTTCAGTTATCGGGTGGAAGATTTCGAATCAGAGCTTATCGGATTTGAGTATTCGGGTTATTTCATTAATCAGGTTAGGATTTCAGATTTGAGGGTATTCAGATTTGACTCAGAGACTTCGGTAATAGATCCGGGTATGATTGTTCAGATGTTATATTTCAGATTCGAGCTTTTCAGACGTTATCAGTAACAGACTCAGATGTGAATAGACTCCACACAGAGTTGTTCAGATTTCAGATTTGATAGTGTTTCTATATTACGAGAAGAGTACAGTATTTCAGATCTAACAGAGAAGGAATGTTCGTATAAGCAGAGTACTTCAGATTTGAGGTATAGAAATCAAGGGAAAAGTTTTCAGATCTGAAGTTATTGATACAATAGATAAGTTTATTTGAGAACAGCTTTCAAACTTCAGTACTACAACAAGATGTGAGCTTCAGATCTCACCAGATGCTATCAGTTGATTATTTGAGAGGAATCAACGGTCACAACGTGAATTAAGGAAACAAATCAGAACTATTTTTAGTAAAGTCGCAATTACGCAGAGTGATTGATACGCTGTTTACCCAGTTTTATAAATGAGTCAATTAAGCTCTGACAAGCGACGATGAAGATATACGAAGGGATTTGTTTATACTGACCGTTGAGATTGAAGAGTATAAAGAGCTGGCAGAGTGATTGATACGCTGTTTACCCAGTTTTATAAATGAGTCAATTAAGCTCTGACAAGCGACGATGAAGATATACGAAGGGATTTGTTTATACTGACCGTTGAGATTGAAGAGTATAAAGAGCTGAAGATTTCAAACATAGAAGTGCTCTTGGTGTCTCGGTTGATTTATCGCATACTCTCACGCTCTCAAAATTCTGGGAATTCTCAAGTGCTCAAAAATATTCAAGTCCCAGTGTTCTAATCTCGAAGAACATTCCTTTGTTCTTATTATATTTATCTTCGAGATAACTACAGTACTCAAAACATTGTTCAGTGTATTATTCATATTGAGTCTGTAACGAACATGCTTCTTGAAGCAGTTCGAAAATCTACTTGATTGTAAACAGCAGTGTATCTGCTTGGTTGTGGTGGCTAGGAGTTCACTTGGAGGCTCAGTGCTTGGGTGTCTACAGTGTCTGTATTCATCAAAGTCTTATAGTGAAACCTTTCTGCAAAGGAAGAAGGGGAGACGTAGGATTTGATATCTGAACTTCCAGAAACAAACTCTTGTTCCCTTCACTTTTACTTTATTTGCATCATATTTATTTATTGTATACTGTTCATGCTCGATAGGTTTCTTTCCGCACATTTCTATTTTTAACCGAGAGATCAGACTTAGACTGGGAACCTCAGATCTGGTAACTCAGATCTGAGTTTAGCGAAGGCCTGTAAAACGTTTTTTAAGGTTTTGAAAAATTAAAAATCCAAAGGAGTTCATTCAATCCCCCCTTCTGAACTCCTAGGCCTATTTTCGATCCTAGTTGATCCTATCAGCATTTATTTAAATGAAATTAAATATATATTGATGGGCTAAGCCTTTAAAATTTCATGTTTACGAAGTACGCGCATCATGAAAGTTTATGAAATGTTAAAGGCATGTATGAAAAGAAAATATTTTGAGTGATTGAAGTGACTTGTGGCAAAGTAGACAATGAGCGGATCCGGGATACCGGACATGGTGAACCTCTGTTAATGTTATAATGAGCTTACGGATCCATGTGTTCACAGCATGGAGAAGTGGCAGCAAAGAGGTGTGAGGGATCCCGAGGTAAGGTTGGGTGAACCGCATCGCCACGTACATTGGTTTCTTATGATTGATCAATCGTTAATGTAACGGCCCACACATCATGGATACAACTCACACGTCTTTCTATTTTATGCTATGTCATGCCTTATTATGTTATGATATATGATTATGTAATGTTACTACTGATTTATGAGCCATGTTTTACAATCATCCATGCATGCATGTCTTAAAGCTATTTTTACGATACGCATGTTCCTGCATGTGGTTTTATTATACGTACTTTGTTATTATCAGATAGAGCATGCTGTGTATTTAGGCTCACTAGGTTTAAATGGTGCATGTGATGATTCTATTGATTTTATCCCGACCGATGGTGAGAACCTCTGAGCACCCGTTGCAGCTGCTACCCCGTGACCACTCCTTATGTCTTTTGTTTGATGAGACATGTTCAGATTCTGCTATTTACTCTGGTTTTAAGACAAAATGAATGGTTTAAATGTTTTTGAAATATTTATTTATTCTTGTTTTAAAGTGATGTTGAGGAGAGCTTTCGGTGGACGAACTATGTTTTCTTTTAAGAATATTTATTCCGTATTTTATTTTCAAAAAAAAAAATTCTAGAGTACGGTTCGTTTCAGTTGATATCAGAACGGTGGTTTCGGTGGGGTATTAGCCTGCTGCGTGGAGCTCAGAAGTCGCACTGCCAGTCTGTAAGTTTAAGATCCCTGATCACCTCGAGCTCGTCAAGATTCTCACAGATTCTTCCTCCATCTCTCTCATAAGCATCCAGCTTAGCCAAGATCCCTGATCAGGTTTTCTCTTCTCTGATCTGGTTTAACCTTTCACCAGCTTGGCTCTATTATTCTCGTCAAGAGCTTCTCTGATATTCTCTTCTTTGATCATGTGTACTTTCCTGATCTTGATCCATTCAGACACCTCTTCCAAACCATCAGCAAGTACACCAATCTTTCACTGGTTGATTGAGCCAGTTCTTCGTAGGTACTTTAAACCTTATCCTCGAAGAACTGCAATCTTGCACCAGTTATTATATCCCTTATTCTTGGAATATAATAATCAGTTCTGATTCAGTCTTTCACTGGACTGAGATTCCTGTGATGAACTGATTATAGTTGCGCTCTGTGATCTGACCTGCACTTGATCCTTGGGCTTGTACTCGGATCTGCACTTGAACACTGCACTTGTGCTGCACTTGAACTGCACTTGATCTGTGCTTGATCACCAAACTGCTCTTGCACCAAGCTGGTGAACCAGCTTGGTGTCCTCTGCGACCTGGAAACATCTCTGCTGTACCAGCTCGGGCGTCCCCTCACTGTTCCAGCAAGGATATCTTCAACTAGACCAGCTTAAGTGTCCCCTCACTGTTCCAGTTTGGATATATCCTTGTCTTCTCCAGACTAGATACTGCACATCGCACGTAAACCGTTAGTAGAATAATAATAGATTTTGTTTTAATCAAAATTAAGATTCTGATATGTAAACACAAATCCAACAAAATCCAAGTTACTCCAGAAGCTGAAACTCAACCTGATAACGCTGACGATGCTCCAGCTGATCCAAAACAACAGACTCAAGTTGTTTCATCCGCTGAAACTCCAGTTATCAACCTAGATGAGGAGAACGAAGGAACTACTCTACCTGAGGAAGTAACAGCCTCATACAGACCTGGTTTTCGGTGGAATAGAAATCATCCATCCGAACTGGTCATGGGTAACCCTCTGCACCTCTTAGGAGTCGAGGCCAGATGATAGATGAATATTAACTCTGCATTCATCTCACAAATATAACCTAAGAAGATAGATGACGCCTTAGCTGACCCAAACTGGATAGAAGCTATGCACGAATTTAATCAGTTTGAACATAGCAAAGTATGAAATTTAGTTTCTAGACCAACCAATTAGACCGTAATAGGAACTAAATGGGTCTTTAGAAACAAATAGATGAAAATGGAAATGTTGTAAGAAATAAAGCTAGATTAGTGGCACAAGGCTATCGACAGGAATAATGAATAGACTTTGATGAAACTTTTGCATCCGTAGCTATATTAGAAGCAATTCGCATCTTTCTTGCATATGCTGCTTTTAAAAGCTTTAAAGTCTAACAGATCGATGTTAAAAGTGCATTATTATACGACATCCTAAACTAGGAAGTGTGTGTTGCACAACCTAATGGCTTCATAGATCATATCAGACCAGATTATGTATATAAACTGGATAAAGCTCTGCACGGTTTGAAACAATCACCAAGAGCTTGGTATGATACACTGTCCAAATTTTTAATTGATCATGATTTTTATCATTGGCTCAGTAGATAAGACTTTATTTAAATTCATGTCTTATTGATCCAAATTTATGTTGATGATATTATCTTCGGTTCAATTAATCCTAAACTCTGTGAAAAATTCTCCAAGCTGATGCATGATAAGTTCGAGATGAGCATGAAGTGGGAGCTAACATTTTTCCTAGGACTACAAGTCAAACAGCTTGAAGATGGAATCTTCATCAATCAAGCAAAATACACAAAGGAACTTCTGAAGAAGTTTGGGATGGAAAAATTCTCTTCAGCAGCTATCCCGATGAGTCCTTCAATCAAGCTAGATAAGGATGAAGCTAGTACTGCCGTTGAGGTAACATTGTATCGTGGGATGATTTGGTCACTTCTTTATCTAACAGCTAGTAAACCAGATATTATGTTCACCGTCTGTATGTGCGCCCCTTTCCAAGCTGACACAAAACAATCTCACCTTATTGATGTTAAGCGTATCTTAAAATATTTAAATGACACTCAGAATGTGGGTCATTGGTATCCCAGAGACTCAATTTTCAACTTACTTAGATGCAGATTATGCAGGATTAAGATCGATCGGCGTAGCATGAGTGGGACTTGTCAGTTTTTGGGTGACAGATTAATTTCATGATTTAGCAAGAAGCAGACATCCAACGCAATATCCACAGCTGAGGCAAAGTATCTAGCAGCTGGGATTTGCTGTGCTCAGATCTTATGGATTCAAAAACAGCTTAGGGACCACGGCGTTGATGCAGCTGAAGCACCCATCTCTGTGATAACACAAGTGCAATAGCTACAACTCAAAATCCCATACCGCACTCCATGACCAAGCATATTGACATATAACCACATGCTGAAAAAGGACATTCGGGTGGAGCATGTTTCAACAGATCAGCAAGTAGCTGATATTTTCACAAAACATCTACGGGACGCTAAGTTCTCAGTCTTTAAAAATATTTTAGGTCTCTTGGATATGTCTTAATTCAGTTCTATGAGCATTAATTCATGGGGAACAAAGTTAGTCAAACAGATAAGAATTGAAGTCTACTGTTTGTCTCCAAGCTGAATTGGTATGTTCTGATCTGATACAGCTTAGATACATATATAGTCAGATCGTATCACGACGTTGCTCTAATGTTTCTACGATGATATAGTAACTGCCGAATGGTTGAGATTATTGGACTCTTAAAATATTTTCAAATTGGACTATTAAAATATTTTGAAATTCAAACATCTTTTGATCTCGAATTGACACATGTCCACCTTAGTTTTCTCTCTCATCGTCAATACACATTTTATTTGGTTCTCTTTATCATTATTCAGTACGCTTTCAAAACTTTTCAAGTATTTTTGCTGCTAATACAGTTTTTCTTCACAACCCTACCTTTTCTCAAATCTACTTATGCTCAAGTTATTGAAATGGAATCCCTTGTTAACAACGCTCTACAGGACAACTTTGAGTATGTGCTGGCTATGGCAGAAGACGGCGTGGTTCTTATGTTTCGCTCATTGGTCGACTCCAGAATACGAGGGTTTTTGAGGATTTCTGGTTCCATCTATGAGCCGCCTTGATCGAGTTCTTTGCAAATGCTCGAGAAGTTGGTAATCACTCAGGAAATCTTTTTTGAGACCTTCCTTCTTCCAACAGTGGTATGGTTATTTTCTCGGGGCTTCCGACTAAAGTGGCTGATATGAAGGTGCTCTTCTCAGCGACGGTTGTTTCATTCAAGCCTTCAAGCAAAAAGAAAGAGATGAAGTTTGAATACTGGCTTCTCAATGATATCGTGGCCAAGTCGCTGACAGCCAAGTAGGGTTTTTTGATGTGGTAACAGCGGACCGGTTTATTATGGTTGCAATCAGTGCTGGTTTGAAGATCAATTGGTCGCATGTTCTGTTCAATGTTCTAGTCGCCATGGTGTCGACCCCTGGCAAGCAGTCTCAGGGCTATGGAGTCCAGCTTAGTCTGCTGCTGGAAAAGTTGGTTAAAGCTGACCTTGGGGAGTCTGTGGCTCTACACCCCCTTAAATTTAACACCAAGTCTGTTCACACTTACTTGAGAAGAACCAAGCTTTTTGATGGATCTGTTTACACAGATCCTGATTAAGTTTTGAATTACACAAAACCTATTATTGTGTTACTAACAATTCCACTTAGTGTACAGATTTTAGGATCGAAGAAGAAGATCAGCAGTAGCAGTAATCTGTCCAGTCGATGGTTTGAAAGTTAAAGTTCAGCAGCTGGTTTGTTTATCATTTAGACGGCAGCTGGATTAGCAATGGAGACGTCCAAAGTTGAGTCAGTTGTTCGTAATCAGGCAGAGGCCAAGTTGAACCAGCTGGAGCATAGTGAATCAGCTGGAACGATAAGAACCAGCTGCAAGCGCTAAAGAAAAGATGAACCAGCTGGAACAGGAACTGTGAAGTCTGCTGGAGAAATAGATCGAAGAAGAAGATGTTCAGTGGAGTGCTAACAAGAGCTGGTATCAGCAGTGATGACGTCAGCATATATTCTGGAGAAACCAATGAACAGCAAGAATGACGTCATCACAATCAGCAGTTAACAAGAAGTGCAAGATCTGGAATCAGCGATGATGACATCAGCAGTGATGTCATCACAATCAGCAGATGAAGAACGTTCAGCTGGAGCGCTAAGCGTAGATGACATCAGCAGTGACGTCAACAATCAGCAGGAAGCTACAGTAGAACCAGTCGATGGATGACCCAGACGCAAGAGATAAAGCGATGACGTACAGGAAGAACAATCAGCAGCAAGCTACAGTAACCAGCAGGTAATTCTTCTAAGAGGAACCAGCAGATAGCTACAGTTATTTTGAATCAGCTGTTGCAAGATGTTAGGACAATATTTATAAGTTTTGGTGATAACAAAAATAAGACAAGATAATATTGGACAATCAGTTGTCGCATTCTACAGGAGATCGTTTTATCTATCTACAGTGGTAATTCAGCAGTTGGAGTATTCGTGAGCAATCAGCAAATGTTGTTGTCTCGATCAGCAGGTACCGATTTGAGTTTCAGCGTGTTTTGCTAAAGATTGGTAAACGACAGCGTTTTGATAAGTTAGAACGACGTCGTTGGAGTGCACAGTTTCGCATCAGCAGATGAAGTAATCAGCAGATACTTTCTTAAAGAGTTCAGTAGTTGGTTAAGTATATTTGTTGAAGATTGCGATACGACAGCGTTTGGTTAAGTTGGAACGACAGCGTATTGATTTGCTTAAACAATTCAGCAGAAGCGTTCTTTAGAGAATTCAGCAGAAGTATTGTTTCAGCAGATGGCTACAGTGACTTGAACCAGCAGATGATGTTAACCAGCAGATGCTTTACAAAGATAGCAAAACGGCGTCACTTGAATAAGTTGACACGACATCGTTTTGCGAAAGGAATCAGCAGATGGAAAAACGCATATGCATATCAGCAGGTGAATTCTTCCAAGCGTTTTTCCAGTCGAAGTTCTTGACAACGACGATGAAGATAGTGCTGGTTACCAAAGTTATTTCAGGCGCAAGCTCAAAGTGTTTCAAATACGATCGTTTGCTCATAAGGAAAAGATTTGTACGATCGTACAGTTGCCTGGAATGAAGGAGACAAGTTAGGTACTATTTTGGGTAAATAGTACAGTGTACAGAGGCCGTTTCTCCATGCTTGCACAAAAATGGAAAGAAGACAAATTGGCTCTTTCGATGAGCAATTTACCTTGCAGTGGAGCAGGAATTACGGTGTACGATTTTGGCAGTAATTCAAACGGGATTCATTTCCTTTGAAGAATTAATATGACCGTTGCAGTCGAAGCCTATAAATATCAGCAGCGGTGTTGAAGAAGATACACTTCGCTTATTATCTATTGCTGTCACGCTGCCAAAATCTATACAGAGCTTACACTTCGTTGATATCTTCAAAAGCTCAAAGACTCGAAGAACTTATCGTTTAATCTTCATTTGAAATACCTTCGAGTCAATCTTCTGGTTATTCATTGTTGATACCAGAAGATATTTACAGTCTCTAAATACGTGTTTTCATTGATATATTCATTGAGTCTGTAAACGAACTGTCTTTTTAAAGAAGTTCGAAAAACGTTCAAAGTCTTGTAAACCAGCAGCTAAGTCTGCGTGAAGTGTTGTAAAGCGCTAGGAGTTCTCGTAGCTGCGGGTTACGGGATCGGGTGATTGTAGAAAGGCTACTCTCATCAAAGTCTTTTAGTGCTACCTTCCGAGGAGGAAGAAGGGGAGACGTAGGATATTGATATCCGAACTTCCAGAAACAAACTCTTGACTCAATCTCTTACTTACGCATTTATTTACTGTTGCGCATTGTTCATTGTTCACAAACCAATCAGCCTATTTCCGCACATATTTTGTTGGCTGAGAAGTTTGCATAAAACTGAGATTCAAACATTTTAAAAGAGTTTTGAAATAGAAAAATTGAAGGAGTTCATTCAACCCCCCCTTCTGAACTCCTATTTGCTTAGTGATCCTATTTCCGGGACCATCAAGTGGTATCAGAGCAGGAAATCTCAGTTATTGAACAGTTATCTTTGCGTTTTACATCATATTAATATGTCTACCTCACAACACAAGATTCCTTTGTTCTCCAGAGACGAATACGATGACTGGAAGATTCGCATGCAGGCGCATCTTGCTGCTATGGATGATAAGATGTGGAATGTTATTACTGACGGGCCTTTAAAGATAATGAAGCCCAATCTAGCGTTCTCTGTATCAAATGGCGAGGCTCAGTTCCTTGAAAAGGCTAGGCATGAGTACACCAATGATGACAAGAAGAAAGCTAACTTGGACAATGTGGCCAGGGACATTCTATACAAAACGCTGGACAAAGACAAACATATGTTCAGCAAAATCAAGACCTGTGCCACGGAGAAAGAAATCTGGGAAAAGCTTGTCCAAATATGTGAAGGCAGCGATGAAACGAAAGAGAACAAGCTGACAGTGGCTCAGCAAAAATATGAAGCAATCAAGATGAAAGACGGCGAAACAATGACTGAATTTGACGAGCGCTTCAGTGCTATTATCATCGAGTTGAATAGCTTGGGCAAAGAATATAGCAACCGGGAGTTGGTGCTAAAAGTGATGAGAGCCCTGCCCAGAGATTGGGACGTGAAAACCATGGCTATGAGGGAATCAAAGGACCTCAACAAAATGGAGCTCCATGATTTATTTGCAAATCTAAAGGCCTATGAGTTTGAGCTCGAAACCAGATCAGAAGCGCCTTCAACATCCCAGCCAACGAAAGCTCTTGCTGCCGCTGCTGCTGAACCATGCTCTCCAAGCACGAGCAAATCAGTAGATCAACTCTCTGATGACGTCATGTCCCTCTTCGTTAAGAAGTTTGGGAAATGCCTGAGAAGATCTTTCAACCCTTCTACTTCTTTCAATAATTATAACAAATCTGATAAAGTATCTTCTGATTTGAAATGCTATAATTGTGATCGTCCAGGTCATTTCGCTGCTGATTGCAACAGACCCAAGAAAGACGATAGATACAAGCGAGATGATAGAAGAGCTGATGATCGCTACAGGAAAGAAGAGCGATACAAACGCGATGACGAAGATAATGAAAGAAATGTTGAGAAGTCCAAGGACAAGTTCAAAGAAAGATCAAGCGACAGAAAGATGAAGACCAACAGCAACAAAAGATTCAGTCGCAAGCATGATCGCAAAGTGTTGGTGGCTGAAGAAAGCACCAAAAGCTGGGCTGATAGCGACTCAGATTCAACCAGCAGCAGCTCATCTTCAAGCGATAGTGAACAGGAGGAAGTTCACTGCTTCATGGCTGACCAAACAGACGAAGATGAGGTATTTGATTTTTCAAATGTTGAATTTACACGTGATGACCTTGTCATAGCACTTAATAACATGGTAAAAGAGTACCGGAAGCTTTCTCATTCATTCGAGGAAGCTAAGGCTGAAAACATGAGTTTAAAGAGTAGTTCAGCTGAATCAAGTTCTGATGAGCTTGAAGATGTTGACATTCTAAAAACTGAGTTGAGTAAGCTACAAGCTGAGAATGAGATGTTGAGAAATGAGATCAGCGAGCTCAAGGCTGAAGTCGATAAATCGACTGTAGAAATGAGCTCCTGGAACAAGGCTAATCTTACTCTCCAAAAGCTATATGAAAGCCAAAAGCAAGCCAGTGATAAGACTGGTATTGGATTCAACAATAGTGAGTTCTGTGAAGGAGAGCCAAGTACTCAATCACGATCAGCCTATGACAAGTTCAATAAAATGAGCTTTGTCAAAGCTGACATGATATATAACTGTCTTGAGTCGGTGAAGTATGATAATCAGAACTCCCCAAAGCTGAACGAAAATGGAAAAGCTGGTATCGACTTTTCAAAACCTGAGAGGTTCAAGCCTAACTGGCTAAGGAACAGATTGGATAAAGACAAAGCGAAAGCTAGTCGAAAACCATTTGTTCCTAACCAGTCGTGGCATAACTCGAAGAAGGTTAAATCGGGTTGGAAAAAGTTTCAGCAGAGGAGAGATCAATATGATCAAAATATGAAACCAAGACTCAAAAGACCATCACGTGATTTTGCACATTCTTTCGTGGATCCTAGAACTGGAAAAACCATGAGGATTATTCAAATCTGGGTCCCGAAAGGGGTAATCCAATCAGGACCCAAGTAAAATTGGGTACCAAAAGTGAGTTTCTTGCGTGCAGGTCAGCAGGTACGAACCAGCATAGACATAAAAAATATGGTACCTGGACAGCGGCTGCGCAAGACATATGACTGGAAATCCGAAGCTGCTGAAAGATGTGATCCCACACAAAGGAGCAAAAATTGTCTTCGGAGATAACGCATATGGTAACAATGTGGGTAAGGGTAAGCTTATCCACGGTAACATTTCAATTGCTGATGTACTTGTTGTTGATAACTTGCGTTACAATTTGATTAGTATCAGTCAACTTTGTGACAAAGGTTTTCTTGTTAATTTTCAACAACACACGTGCACAGTTCATGACTCAACTGGTCTAACCGTGTTGGTGGATAAGCGTTCTGGGAACACTTACGTTATCAACTGGTTAGAACAAGAGAAGTCTGAACACTTGTGTCTTGCAGCTGGCTCCTCCAAGAGCTGGTTGTGGCACCAGCGTATGAATCATTTGCACTTCAAAACTATTGCTAAATTGAGCACGCATGATATGGTTTCTGGTCTGCCAAAAATAACTTTTTCAAAGGACAAGATTTGTGCAGCTTGTCAACTGGGAAAACAAATCAAATCTACTTTCAAAACCAAAGGCGGTAAACGTTCTTCCCGAAGCTTAGAGCTTTTGCATATGGATCTTTTTGGTACTGCTTCTATAACCAGCTTAGGGGAATGAACTACACCCTAGTAGTTGTTGATGATTTTTCCAAATATACTTGGGTGGTGTTTTTACATGCAAAATCCGATACTGCTGACCAGTTGATTAGGCTTTTAAAACGTTTACAAAATGACAAATCTTGTATAGTCAACCGGATAAGAAGTGATCGAGGAACAGAGTTTTTAAATCAAAAATTATCTTCTTATCTGGATGACATTGGAATAAAGCATGAGCTTTCAGCAGCTAGAACTCCTCAGCAAAATGGCCTAGCTGAGAGGAGAAATCGGACTTTAAAAGAAGCTGCTAGATCCATGATTGCTTATTCAGGAATTTCGCAAAAATTCTGGGCAGAAGCAGTTAATACAGCATGCTATACTCAGAACAGATCAATGATAAATAGGATGCTTGATAAAACACCCTATGAGATCTGGAATAGCAAGAAGCCTGATATTCTTATTTCAGGGTGTTTGGATGCAAATGTTTCATTCACAACAATGGCAAGAAGCATGTAACAGCTTTTGAACCAAAATCTGATGCAGGTATCTTTTTAGGATATTCAGCAGTGAGCAAAGCATACAGAGTGTTCAACAGCAGAAGCTTAAATGTTGAGGAAACTGCTCATGTTGTTTTCGATGAAACTAGTTTCAAGTCCAACTCAGCTGCAAGCCTTCACGATTTATGCTCACGCTTAGAATCAACAAGTCTTGACGACTCAGACGATGACATGGCACCAATAACATCAGCTGAGGGGGAACAACCAGCAGTGGTCACAATGCGCGACAATGTTCAACAAGATCCAGCAGGTAATCCAGTTGTTATTGATTTAAAACTAACATGGATCAGCAGGATCGAATTACAAGTGCACCAGCTGCTGGAGAAGAAGCATCGAAGAATCAAATCAATATACAAGCAGACGACGCTCAACCATCGACTGGCCAACCAGCAGGAAGCAATCCCCAAATCGTATCAAATTCACCTGCTGATCAACCAGTCGCAAGAGATATTCAAGAAGCATCAAGACTACCTGCTGGTCAATCAGCGCCTAGCGCATCAAGTCTATCTGCTGACGCATCAGCAGCGAGCACTTCTCACCAGTAGGAAGCAGACGCACAAGCTAGCGATTCAAATCAATTGGCGTCTGCTGATCCAGCAGTTGCGAACCATCCAGCAACTCAGGGGGAACACAATCCCGTTCGCACTAGAGGCCAGCTATCTCAGTATGATCATTTCGATGCTGCATTCATCTCGCATATAGAACATAAGGTAATAGATGAAGCATTAGCTGACCCAAGCTGGATAGAAGCTATGCAAGAAGAGCTAAATCAATTTGCTCGTAATAAAGTATGGCAACTTGTACCTAGACCTAAAAATCATTCAGTCATAGGAACTCGTTGGGTCTTCAGGAACAAACTGAATGAAGATGGAATAGTAACAAGAAATAAGGCTAGGTTGGTTGCACAAGGATTTAGACAAATGGAAGGAATAGACTTCGATGAAACTTTTGCACCAGTAGCTAGATTAGAAGCCATACGCATGTTTCTTGCATATGATGCATATAAAGACTTTAAAGTCTTTCAGATGGATGTCAAGAGTGTTTTTCTTAATGGCATCTTGACAGAGGAAGTGTATGTTGCACAACCTCCTGGCTTCGTTGATCATACAAATCCTGAGTTTGTTTACAAACTGGACAAAGCTCTATATGGGTTCAAACAAGCACCCAGAGCTTGGTATGATACACTCACAAACTTCCTGCTGGAACATCAATTTACAATAGGCACAGTAGATAAAACTTTGTTTAAATTTGTTAAGGATGACCATGTATTACTTGTTCAAATATATGTTGATGATATTATCTTTGGGTCATCTAACCCCAAACTGTGCAAGAAGTTTTCCAAATTGATGCAGGACAAATTTGAGATGAGCATGATGGGGGAGCTGACTTTCTTCTTAGGCTTACAAGTGCGCTAGTTGGAGAATGGAATATTCATCAACCAGGCCAAATACACTAAAGAACTGCTGAAGAAATTTGGAATGGAAAACAGTTCAGCAGCAGCTACTCCCATAAGTTCCACGATAAAACTCGATAAAGATGAAGCTGGATCTACCATTGAGGTATCTTTGTATCGTGGTATTATAGGCTCTTTGCTATACTTAACTGCTAGTAGACCAGACATCATGTTTGCTGTCTGTATGTGTGCTAGATTCCAAGCAGAGCCAAAGCAATCACATTATATTGCTGT